>VYZQ01054079.1:100368-118107 GCA_013400655.1 Mystacornis crossleyi | reverse complement strand
GTCTTGGGGCGGTGGGCGTCGTGGGGGGGGGGGGTGATGCGGAAAGCTTGAGGAGAATAGTCAGGTCTAATTTTTATTCCAGAAATCAGTAAATTGGCATTAGAGCACAACAAAAATCTCTTGGCTTTCCTCCCCTGTGTGATACAGCAGGTACAGTGGATGTGGCTTAAGGAGCCAGCAGCAATATAAATTATCAGTCCTTCTTTCATTTAAATCCTTTTTATTTTCTCAGCATTCTGGATATGAACGTAAAGGAAAACTATATATCCAAAAATATTTTACAGTGCAAAAATGTGTTGCAGTGATTCTGCAATTCTTGGGACCTCAGTTTATCTAGGCTGCCACAGGGGGGAAAACTGAGATGGGATAGACAGATAAGTGTCTGCTTTCTGTCAGGGTGCTGCAGTGCAGAGGGGTGAAGATTATCTGACTTCTCATTTCACAATCTTTATGAGACCAGGAAAACACTGGACAAAATACTTTTTCTCTTGTTAAGCACTTACTGTGAATTCTACAGGAGGACGTCTCTGGACAAGTGAGTTGCTGGGAGCAGTTCCATTCTAAATGGTCAGCGTATCTATCCTGCTGTTTTATTTATGTTGCTTTATTTCCAGTTTTATTTATTTCTCATCTCTTTTGGTTAAATTTTAAAATGTTTTAGAAGATCAGCAGTCTGATTTACAGAAACAGGCGATAGTCATATTTTATACGTATGTCCTTCGGAATTATTTAGTTTAGTTTCATAGTGATTTTGCAATACAATCAATTTTCCTTATAGGTCTTAAAATGTAGATGTTTCTACCAGTTGGAACCTGTTTTTCATCAAAGTTTTGGGTGTTCTGCTTAAAGCTGAAAGTAGAATATCATTAGTGCAAAATAAGGCTAAGGGAAAACTTGTGAACTCTGATCATGGAAGGTTATAGTTAAGGCTGGTAGATAAATGAGATCAAGTTACTCTCATTTGGTTCCTTACACTGTCAGCCAGTATGGTTTTAAATACAAAGAGAACTGGGGCTTTTTTCATCCCCACAGCAAAATGCTTTACAGCTGCCACATCACAGAACGGTTTGGGTTGGAGGCGACCTTGAAGATCATCTTATTCCACCCCCTGCCACGGGCACGGGCACCTTCCACTATCCCAGGTTGCTCCAAGCCTCGTCCAAACTGGCCTTGGACACTTCAGGGATGGGGCAGCCACAGCTTCTCTGGGCAACCTGTGCCAGGGCATCTCCACCGTCACAGGGAAATAATTCTTCCCAGATCTCCTCTAAACCCACCCTCTGTCAGTTTAAAGCCATTCCCCCTAGTCCTATCATTCCATGCCCTTGTCAAAAGCCCCTCTCCATCTGTCTTGTAGCCCTTTTAGGTACTAGGAGGTGCTCCGAGGTCTCCCCAGAGCCTTCTCTTCTCCAGCCCAAACCTGTCTCCTTTGCTCCAGCTCTCTGAGAATCTTCATGGCCTCCTCCAGACTTGCCCAAACTAATACCATAAATGAAATAAAAAGAAGGGATCTAGCAAATGAGTACAGGATGGATACAGAAGTGACAAATACTGACAAATTACCATTTTAGTATCTAGTGAGGTTTAATCTAAATATTATTTCTTCTTGATGATGTGAGACCTAAGAATTTATTGTTGTCCTATGGATGAGAAAGGTTGTTCATTCTTCCTTTCCAACCTCTTTTAGTTTTTACCCGTTTAATTAATTGTGTGTTAAATTACATGAGAAAGTATTATCTTACATTTTCAAATTTGTTAGTATTTCATTTCCTCTTGGGTTTGGGAGGAAGATGGAGATCACCATAAATCTGTATTATTCGGGGTTACGAATATTAGCATATCCTCATCTTACAAAAGGGGAGTATTAATAGTAGCAAGTAGCTTTCATCTAGAAGAAACATAGTGACTGCTTCCCATGGCTGCAGTCTTCATAATCTTCTGAAAGTGAAAGCTAAACTAAATGTATTAGCCTGTTTCTAATTTCTGCAATAGAAAATAAGTTAAGACTGAAGTTGTATATGAAATAGGAGTTCATTTTTTCAGAATAAAGTGAATTTGAATGCTGCTTGTTTCAACTTGCTTTTATATACAAGGCTTACAAAATGAAATTCAGCATTTTCTATATTAATTTTGTTTATTCAATCGTATCTAGCTCTATACCCTCACTTTATACTTTGTAACATGAGCATAAGAGGAAATACGTATAATTAGCTCTTCTAGAATATGGGTCCAGAAGCACTGAATAATTCCTGCAGGCTGCTTCGTTTCCCTAACAAATGTTTTTGAGTAATATTGAAATCAGATTCACATATTCTGATGACTAATTATATTGCCAATGTTTTTTTCTTTGTCTTAAATTTCTACCCCAGATGATCTGCAATGTAGGTTTTATTCTATGTTCCTAGCACTGACTTTCAGCTGAGCAGCACATGTCAGCTTCTGATCATGAGCTGCTGGCCAGGAGCTGTTCTGGCAGCACAGAGGGGCAGCCCTTGGGGCATCACAAACCACGTGTTGTAGAGTAACCGTGTTCCTTTGCCTTGGGTGATCTCCAGAAAGGGAGCTGGGGATGGTCTTTGATTCTATGAAACCACATATTCTAAAAGATATCTGTGTGGGAGGAAATACCTGCAAGTGAGGATGGCTTAGGATATCAGGTTAGGCTTGTTCAACTCTGTTGCTGGAAACTTTGTTAAAAGATCTCAAAAGGAGGTAACGTAGGGACAAAAATTAAGGGTATTTCTGGACTGCATACTGTATTAATTACAGTTCATAGCACTTCTCCCTTCCATTTAATTTAAAGGGTTTTACTCACACCTTTCAATGTAGCTTTTAAACTTTTTCCCTCTGCCTACAATTATTTTTGAGTAAATGTATATTATGAACTATTACATACCTTTTATACATACCACAGTCACAGTAAGTGTTGCTCAAACGTGTCTGCCCTTCTCTGCTTTGTTCCACGTCAATGTCAAGTGGTACTTTGGGTTTGAGAACATCCTATTTGATTAATTTTTCCCCAAACAGTGCTTTTGAAGCAGCAAACTTTGTTATTGCCCAGTCATGCTAAATTCTTTTAGAGCAAGTATTTTTACTGTGGCAGAAGTGGCAGGATCATAATGCCTGCTTGGAATTTATGTTCTTCTGCATAATTTGGTATAAACACACCTCCAGTTGCACCATCAGAAAGTACCTGATGTAATTTGCTTGACTTGAATCTTACTTGAGTCTGCTTGAACTGTTGAGTAAGAGCACTGCTTGCGAGCTGTGCAATGTCAGTGGGACCTGATGGGCAACACAGGATTTACAGCTCAGCACTAGAGATTTCTCAGTTATTTTCTTTATGACAAAACAACTTGTGGATGCTTGCGCTTTTGATTACAGTGGAAAGGTTTAGGTTGTGCTGCTGATCACAGATAGGGGTGGAACTTTTGCTATAAAGCGATAAAGCTCCTGGTGAAGGGAAAATCTCCAAATTTATTTTCATGTACTTGTAAATTTTTGTTGAGGCCAAAAAGTTTCCCAGAATATTACATAGTTTCTTTTTATAAGGAAGATGATAGTGATATATATTTATAAAAGCATATGTGACTAGAAATGAGACTTCACATTTTGTGCCTCTTTCAAAAATCCTCAGCCCTTCTCTCTCCCAGCTCAGAAGTTGTTCCAGTGCTTCTCCATTGCTTTGATAAAGGAAGGCTTTCCCTCCCGTTTTGTGTGGGTTTGTGGGTAGCATGTGCTGGTGAGCATTTGTGAGGTGGGCACAGGGGCTGCAGGGGCCAGGGCTGCTCTGCCAAAGGCACCAGAGCCCAAATGTATTTCTTCCAGAGCGTCTGTAATTATTCACTGTTTAGAACTGCAGCTCTTCCTCTGTAACAAGGGGCACTGCCCAAATGCTTCTCTGTGATGTGTTCAATGTGTCTACAACCATCTTTTATGTCTTTGCCTCTGGGGAAAAACATAATTGAGTCATTCTTCCTGAAGCCTGCGTGGTTGTGTGTTCAGCCAGTACAGTGTTCATTTCAACATTCCTATTGATGGTTGCATTGATTATTTTTATTTTAGCCTGTAATTCTGTCTCCAATCTATCTTTTTAATTTTTATAGTTCACTACCATTGAACATCAGCTATGTTTGGTTGTGTGCATGTTTTTTTTAGAAATATCATCTCCTGTATCCAGATTTTTCAGTAGTACCTAATAGCCTACAGTACTTGAAAGCTCCTTTTTCTTTTTATAACCTATCTCTTTTCCAATACATTTTCAGATTACTGCACTGCAGTTCGATTTTTATTGGATCATTTTAGAGCATAATAATTCATTTCTGATCCCTAGTATCTCTTGTCCATGTCTGAAGTACTGCACATTATTTCAGTCACTCATTTTTGTTGACATCTTTTCTCTAAAGGCAGTCTTCTGCAATTTCCCTCAAAATATCTTTCTGGCATCACCATTTTAGACTTGTGATATTCAATTTCTTTTTAATACAAAATCAAATGGAAAGTATTTTCTGTACTTCACCAGCCAGCTCTAGTGGAATTTTTTGAGCTTTCTTCTAGCTATCTTATACATTGCTCGGTGGCTAATAAAGGCAAAAACAATACTAGAGCTGTACATGCAATAAAATAAACACATTTATTTGCAATTGCTTTGCAACTCAAACAGTGCTTATTAAAGTTAAATAAAGAGCCATAATAAGTAGAGTCTAAATCAACTGAGTTTTTGCATGAATCTGTATGGAATTATTTTTTCATTCATTGCTTCTATAATGGTTTAGATTGAATTATCTACCTTCTGTTTGGGAGAAAGGAAAAAAAAAACAACACGTCCCTTCAGGTTTTGCAGAAAGCTATGTCAAATCCTGCAGTTCCAGTTGAGTTTCTCTTTTGGGCTCAGTAAGAGCTCTTGAGATACTGAATCATGGCCACTCTTACGACAAGAAGCCTCTGGTAAGAGAAATGGCAGTGAGTTGCCATTTTCAAATGGTTTCAGAGTATTTTCTTCCAAAGCTTCAGATTTCTGCAGTGTGGAAAAAAAAAAATAGTTCCTGTCCATGGACTCATGCGGGTGAACCCAGTCTCTGGACAGCTGGCAGGGCTCTGGTTGTAGGTTCCCACTGGGGAAATTTGCATTAGGAGTCAGAATGTGGAAAAAGACCCTCAGCCAGCTTGGAAGCAGGAAGGGCAGTCCACAAAGTGGCGATGTTCGACCGTTGGCTTTGCCAGCTCAGATCGTGTTTGGATGATGATCTTTGACAGAAGTCACCTCAGTTCTGTGATAGACTGGTAACTGTGACTGAAATTTATAGTCATCCTAAAAGAAAATATCCAAGGGGTAGAAAACCTGGTTTCATCGAGCTGTTACTTCAGAGGCTGAAACATAACAAACTGTAGTGAAAGTATAGAGAAAGCCATAGTTACTCCCATTCTGCTGGGTGGACTTTAAAGCATTTGAAAATACTCTGTGTTCACTACACAAAGAAGATTGCCTCTTCTTTACAAGTTGTGTAGTATTACTAGAAATGCTTACCTATGTTCAGTATGTGCAATGAAGTTTTATCAGTTGATGAAATAGTAGGAAAAATGCAAAAAATAAGCCTAATAAGAATAACACACTGTCATAGAGACAGGACATAAGCAAAGACTTAGTTAACTATGTCAACCTTATGTAATAGCTTAAACCTGAGTTGACTGATGAGCTTTTGGGCCAATCGTGCTTTTGCAATTTTCCATTTAAAAGCCCATGCAAGCACGGGAGATCTCTCTTTGTTTCTGGGCTCAAGGGCCGAGCGGTGGCCGAGGGCAGAGGGCCCCAGGCGCAGGCCCGGGGCCGAGGCTGGGCCAGGCCCTCCGCCCTCAGCCCTTCGGCGCAGCGGCGATGGCGTGGGGCCGGCCCTTGCCTTCGGAGGCCCGGGCTTGGGCCGGGCCAGGCCCCTTTCGACCCCTCGGCGTGGTGGCGGCGCAGGGCCGGCCCTCCGCTCCCAGAGGAGAGCCGTTCCCGCTCCGCAGGCAGCGTGTAACCAGAGCCACATGGCCGAAGATCTGAGGCCGCCGAGACCCCGCACCGGCACCGGTGGGGCCAGCGGGGCAGCTTTGCATCCAGCACAGCTCTCATCAAAGCTGAAGAAACATCACACCGCAACTAACTAAGACACCCTTTCTTTCAAATCAGCGAGGAAAGAAAAGTAAAGTCACACGGAACAAAGCTGAACATGGCGATCCCAAGATGAGAAACAGAGGGGAAGGGACAAAACCACGTGGGAAGGCAGGTAGTGGTAACAGGAAAGGAGGGCGGTTGTGCTTTCTGGCGCGGAACTTAAAAATCCTTCTTGCAAAGCCATAGAAAGGACTTTAATTCATTTGGAAAAACTTGGCGGGATGAGGAATTCTTGTGCAACCTGTGACTTTAAAGAGAAGCCCATACCAGGCCATATAGAAGTTATGAGAAGCTGTTTAAGAGATTCAAAACAGAGAACTTTCACGCTGAGATAGTTCATCCTTAAAAAACTGAAATCACCATTTTTTTCCCTTAACCCGTGATTGACAGTGTGGGAAAACTGCCAAAGATTCATAAGAAAATACCTTTTTAACTTCAACAGATTTTATTTTCCGGATGGGACTGTTGGTTTATAAAAACTCTATGGCACAATAGAAGAACCTCTTTTCCTTAAGCATAAAAAAACTCTTAAAAAATGTGCAATTCTGACCAAAAATTCCATGTTCTTGTATTTTCACTTGTGAAAGGGTTATGATAAAAGAGAAATCATTAGGAAAGAAAGGTGTTTAAGGGTTTGCTTTAATCTCTTATCATTTCTTTTTCTTTTCGTTCTGTTAGTAATAAACTTTCCTTTACATTACATTTGTTTAAGTGTAAACCTTGTTTTACCCCAAAGTTTCTTTACATTTTTCCTCAATGAATCCGTATTCCCCTTATGCACATAATTAGATTTCGTGTGTTTGACGTTTAAACCAACATCAAACCACGACACCTTATCAGCTGGTAGTTTTCTGATCTCTCAAACAATGCTTCCAGGCAGTGATTTTTATTATTTGCATTAGAAGAAAGCTAATAGATTCTCATCAAAATCAAGACTAATGTTATTTCACATTAGACAGATACAGTTAAAAGATGAGCCAGTCCTCTGAAGAGCCCAAATTATATAGATATATTTTTATATGTATCAATTATTTTATCTCTTATCTTCCACAGGTTCATTCTAAACCTCATGTAATATGCATAAAGCTCTTCAATAAAGAATTTTGTTATTAACTGGGAAGGACTTCTTTGTTAGTCTCATCTGTTTTCCAGGTGGTATCAGGTCAGACTTTGCACAACTGTTTAGTTTCTGCAGAAGAAAGCTTTTATTGTGTCAAGGCTAATTGTGTTTTATATTTTTAATTTATTGAAAACTATGTTTCCCACATAGTATTGTGTAGCATAGAAGCAGCAGCAGCTGAAACAGGGAAGTAGAACAGACCATTAAAAGGGAAACTTGCTGCCTTTATTGCTGTTGCCTATGTTTTGAAACATTAATTACCAAATATACTTAAATATAGTATTTTTAATTTTTAAATTATAAAAAAGTAGGTGTTTATTACAGTATTAAAATTTAGCTGGTTGCACTTTTAATATCTGAAATGTGGGAATGATACCATGACACAGTGTTAGGGACATGAAAATCTTTACGAGAAATTGTCATGAAAGGTGTCAGAAATGTGATTCTTAACTGATATTTAAACTGCAGACATTAAAACATCATCCCTGACATACAAGTCGATACTGAACATTTCAAATATCCAGATGGATACACAGCAAATTGAATGAAATTCAGTGTGGGAGATAGTAACCAAATATGAAATACTTAATAGGAGCTACTTTGGAAAGCAGTAATGCTGAAAGGGACCTAAGGGCCAGTAAATTAGATAAATGGAGGCAGCAAGTCAAATGCTACTTTGTGCTGCATGTGTACATGTGTCTTGTCAAGGAACTATGAAATATAGCAGCTGTCACTAAGACTTCTCTGACGAGTCACTTCTGAGCATTTCAACACCAGGGATGTATAAAATCAAAGAATCTGTGTAGTGTAAAATGCAATTGTGTCTTTGGGACTTGTTATTCATGGAAAGGTTTTTTTAAAAGGCCTGGATCTGTAAAGAAAGTCTAAGTTGTTACTCAGATAATTGAAACAAGTATGGGGTGCAGGGAGGGAGGAGATCTGTAGGTCTCTAACATCCCGGGTGGTGCTGTCATCACCAGGGGTGCAGTGCAGAATGTACAGCAGAACTGTCTGCTGGCAGACACAGACCCAGCAGTGCTCATTCCGGAGCTATAACTGGCAGTCTGAAGAATTTAAATATGAAATCAGACACAATTCCTAAACAGTGTGGTCATTCAACATGGGAATAATTTGCCGAGGGACTGTACATCCTTAGTACTTGGAGCCCTTGTGCCATGAGGTTTAATGTGAAGGTCACTGGTTGAAACTTGTTCTGACTGTGAAGATGTTCAGACTGGATGGGTGCATTGGCTCTTTCTTTGCTTCTGTAAACCTCTTACGTTTCTACTGACTATGAAATTTTTCCAACTTACCTGTTTTAAAGTAGTATGAAGCAATAAATGAAGTGGTAGGGGTTTTGTGGCTCCAGTGTTTAAAACCAGCCAACACATGTGAGTATATACTACAGAGGATGTGAGAAGCATGTGATTATTGATTGTTGTTCTTCATCAGTTTGTAGTCAAAGGAAATAGATCTTTCCATCTCTGACTTGTGTGTATTGTCTATAGATGTAGCAGCTGCCCTAAACATTTGGCAGCTAGCCCAAACCCAAAAATTAACACTAAAAATTAATTTTGTATAAGCCAATAAGGACAAAGGCCATTCAATTTTTTGTTTATGCAGAAAGCTTATTGAATCTGAAGATGATACATCTGGGAACAAGCTGGTGGAATCCATTTGTAAAATAATGATGCCTACACATCACAGAAGAACTTGTGCAATAATCAGTCATTAAATAAAGGGGATTTTTGGTAGAATACAGGTCAATATATATACCTATGGTGACCCAAACAGACAAATGTTTATTAAAGATTTAAGCAAAGAAATTGGAGAAATCTACATCTAAACAAACTGTGCCAAGATTAATGAGAACCTTCCTGTTATTATCCTACTGCATTGCTGCCCTCCCCTGACGTGTTAATCACAGCTTCGTTGTCTCCTGTATAGTTTGCACTTAAGATTCCAGGTGCAGCAGGATCTGTTTCTTTTCAAGATTTTCATCTATTCCAGTGCGTTGGCTTTTCTGCCTCAGTTGGAGTTTGTAGTCTTTTGATGGATCCAGACAGATCTAATTTTTTGGTTCCTAGAGCCCTTGATTAAGGGTGAACACTGCTAATTAATCCACTTTGCATTTTGAGTGGGTGATCTGCAAAGTCTCTGTCAGTGCAGTGTGTCTCACCTGTAATTATATTTCATCTCCTCTGTTAGAAGCAGGCTTTGCTGGATACTACATCTGGAAAATTTTGAACTGGGGATGTGGCGTATCTCTTGAGCATTGTCTGTATGTCTTGCCAAATGCTTGACATGGAAATTGAAGTAAGACCTGGGGCACTACTGGTTGGTCAGTTTCCCTTTGATTCTGGGCAAGGTCCGGGAGCAAATCCTCCTGGAAACTGTGCTAAGGCACATGGAAAATGAGGTGATTGGTGATAGCCAACATCACTTCACTAAGGGCAAATCATGCCTGACAAATCTGATGGCCTTTCATGACAGAGTTACAGTGTTAATGAATAAGGGAGGAACAATTGACATCATCTGCCTGGAATTTTGCAAAGCATTTGAGATTGTCCTCATGACATCTTTGTCTCTACACTGGCGAGCCATGCATTTGATAGACAGACCACTTGGGTGGATGGTTGGACTCAAAGAGTTGTGGTCAACATCTCAATGCCCAAGTGGAGGCCAGTGAGGAGTGGGTGACATTCCTCGGGTCAGAAATGGAACCAGTGCGGTTTAACATCTTTGTTGTGATGTGGACTCAAGTGGGATCAAGGGCACCCTCAGCAGGTTTGCCAGTGACACTGAGCTGTGGGGTGTGGGTGATGATGGAGGGAAGGGATGCCATCCAGAGGGACCTGGATGGGCTGGAGAGGTAAGTCTGCACAAACCTCATGAAATTTGACAAGACCGAGTGCAAAGTCCTGTGCCTGGTTTGAGGCAATCCTTAACTAAAAATTAATGTGAGGAGAATTCTGCTTGTCTAAACTTTACAGACTGTTTCTTTAGAATAGAGCTAACAGTGATATTCTTATCCATGGGCTGGAATGTGACTATTTTGAGACCATTGGAAAAAGTTAAATTGCTTTGAAACAAATGTAAATCAGGTGCTGTCATTGTTCATTGAGAACCAGAGAAATTGGACTTAAATTTGAATATAAAACAGTGTATTAACTTTACTATGATAGATCAGTGTTTTTAAATACATTTACAAAAGCATTTGGAGTGTATAAAAGGCTGCCTTCCCTTTCATTATCTCTTGCAGTTGTGTGCTACTCTTCTTTTGTGACTGCTGCATCTAGTGAGGTAGAGGAATGTACTGAAGGCATTTTATTATCTCACACTGGAGCATTACACTTCATGACTGCCCTATCAGCGTTAAGGCATAGGAAACAATGACCCTTGGCCTAGAATTTTTTTTTTAACAAGGCCCAGAATTCAAGTTACACGTCAGTCTGGTTTTGTTTTCAAAGCACAGCGAGTGAGTGTGACTGCAGCGAGCTCCAACAGCAGTGTGTTCTGTGAGCTGCCAATCACAGGGCATCCGAGAAGCTCGTTCCAGCTCGGCACTGGTGGCAAAGCCCAGTCACGATTTGCTTTGTTTAAAAAAGTAGCAGTACTTTTATTCGGCTTCTGAGTGTTTCCTTGGGGGAAAACATTTGTTTGAACTGGGAGTTTTACCTGAGGAAAGGCTGCATTTTTTGACATTTGTTGAGCCAGTTGCCAGAATAGGAATAGAACATGATCTTGTGCTCTAGAAGTTCTAAAATTCAAGCACTTTGCTGGCATCATCAGACTTAGTTCTGCTATCTCATTATGAATTAACCTATAAGTGCTAATAATAGCTCATGGCAGAGGCACTCATTATGTGTAAATACATGTGACTAAATTAATTTAATTAATGCTATCATTTACATGCTGACTAATCCATACATTTTATGAATGAGAAGGTTTCAGCCCTGCTGTATAAACCTATTTATATGGGAGCAGAATTTGCGTCATCATATTGTTACAGCAAATATTGAAATCTCGACCTTTATTCTTCATATAGGCAAAGATCACAGAGAAGTGGGCAGGGGATTGAAATAACGTGTATATTGTGTATATTACTATGCCATGAAATGAAATAAAACATGTTCCCAAGGAAGTTGGAATAGTGATCTTCTGTATTGTGAATAGAAATGTACCAAGAGAAAGATGTCTGGAATATGTTCCTATATTCCTCAGTTAGTATAAACATTCACTGGAAAATTAAAGGCTTCTAGCAAAAAGAATTTAACAATGTGTTGCCATCTCTGTTAAACTTGAATTTTCACAGTCCTCTGAATATTGCTCTGTGCCTACAGGTGCATTTTCAGTGTTGTTTCATTTTTCATGTGAAACAATGCTGCTTTTCTGTATTTATTCTCCATCTCTTACAGTAATGATCATTAGTCTAAGAACATCAAATCTAGTTATCAAAAATATTTCTAGTGTCAGAATTAAAGGTCAGTATGCATATACATTGTGTTATAGTCACTGATTGCATTTTCTGCCTGTGACCTCTTCCTCAGGTCATTTTGAGTCCACAGAATAGACTGTGCCACCATGATGACAAACTAATTGATGTTTTAGTTCATTTTAATTGTTCAGTGCATAACCTTAAGCCTTATATATTACCACTATTCAAACCTTGTTCTTCAGTAGTATTAAATTCCTATTGGCAATTCTGTGCTGCTCATCACTATGATATTCAAATACTTCATATATGTTTATGTATTTCTCTGGGAAACAATGGGCGGTATTTACCTTCATTTTATGGGTAGGGATTCACATACATATAAATTAAGGGGAAAATACCTGCTAAACCTCTGCATCTAGTTTGAACTGCTCAACAGCTGATTTTTTTTTAGAATACTTCAAATATTAACTTCAAATATTAGTGCAACCAATAGTGAAAGGAAAAGAAATCCATGTATTGCTGTTGTGTTTCACAAATATTAACTAACAGGTTTTGTTGTTGTTTGTTTGTTTGTGTGTTTGCTTGTGGGTTTTGGTGGTTTTGTTTGTTTGTTTGTTTTGTGGGGTTTTTTGGTTTGGTTTGGGAGTTTTTTCTCTCCTCTCCTTTCCTTGAAGTTGACATCATGTTCTTTCCCTGGTCTTGTCCCATGCACTTTCTTTCCAAGCCTGAGCTTTGCCCCAGAGCTTTTCTCTTACTTAATTTCTTCCGTATGGACTTTGCATTCAGATTCTAGTCATCACAGCAGTCTTCAAGAGATCTGATCTCACTGTTCCTGCTCAATTTGTTCTTGCGTGTTCCCCCTTTCCCTCCTTTTCCTTTTATTCTGTTTCAGTGATTCCCCCTCACTTCTTGTTTCTGTTTATCTGCTTTCTGTCCAGATGTTTCATCATATCTTCTCTCTTCTGTAGTAATTTCAATCAGCTGTCTGTCTTTTCCATCATGCTTAAGTACCTTTAAGCAGAGGTCTTTGGGAGTGCAGAAGAAGGAAACCTCTGGCAGGCTTGTTCCCTAGTGCTGTCCTTGCTGGATGAGTACAGGGAGCAGCGAGAGCAGAGACCTGAGCACTGTAGCCCTGGGCTGAAGTCTCCTCAGCCTCTGCACCATGTGGAGTGAGCATTTTCTGGTTACCCAGAAAACACATCATCCCTAACATCATCCTCAGAGATGTCCAGGTGAATCCAAATAACCCTCCTGCTTCTCTGAACACCCTGAGGTAGAGACCTGGTATGAGAGGTTCCTTCCAAATGGTTAAAATTTCAGAAAAAACAACCAAATGTCATATTGCAGTAAGGAATGTGTTAAGAAGATTAGACAAATAGGTTAAGTGATAAACCAGCTTCCTACAACCTTCCCCTGAAAATAATGCTTTGAAAACTGCTTCAGATTTTTGAAGTTCTGTAACATTAAGTTAGGGATCTGCTCCCTACCCTCGTTCTCCATAATATTCATAGCCTGTTGGAGTGTTTCTTTGTAAATCCATACACTGGTTAATGTAATTTCTGCACGTGGTACATAATAGTTGATTGGTAGCATTAAAAATATATCTATGCACACACATAGATCTCAGCTCAGTGAAAGATGTGATGTGTGGCCTGAGGGTTTTTAATTTACAGGTAATGTGATGGTTGTTTCCCGATTTTCAGCTGTGTAGTGATTATCATGCTATAGCTTCAGTTTAAAAAATAGCCAGTGAACAGTCATATTGCAGTGTTTTACAAAAGTGTCTCATTCTTGGAATATTCCAGTAACCTAAGCACACTCACCAAGCAGTCAGTGTGATTGTATACCAAATAATTCACCTGCTCTGCTGGAGAGTTGAGACAAATCCTGCCCAATATCGCCTGGTTTCTGCATGAAACATTATCCAGAGTTTACTGAAGAGTTCTGTTTTATTAATGAGTGTGGATGACACATAACCTAACCAGGGAGTATGAATCGTTCGTTTGGATTGCTCTCATTTGTTCTGATACATATTTGATGGTTTGAGAAGTGCAGTATTCCAGGGAACCTGTCCTAACAGTTGGGGGTAAACAAAAAAGTCCATTCCTGGTGGAATCAACTTTATTTAGGAGCACTAACAAGAGTGGTATCCTATAAAAGAATGCAAAAGTCTGACTTTTAATTTCTATTGCTAAGATGTCTGGATTTATCTGTAGTTCTGTTGCAGCATGTCTCACCCTAGTTCCTTTCTGAAACTCTGATTGAGCCAAATACATTTTTCCACACAGCATCATGCATAAGTTGCAAGAAATGCTGTGCCCTAACCTATGCTTATCTACACTGATGTCCTTGAAAAATATGCATTTAATAAATATAAATGCAATTATTCCCAAGAGTACAAGTATTTGTTTATGCTGCTGGTTGTGCTTCCTATAGAAAGCACTATTTTTGCTAATAATTACTTTAAAGTTAATATTTCCTATTACTTTGAATTATTTATGAAATTAAGCATGTGCTGCCACTTATTGACCAGACAAATGGAGAAAACACCCTTAATCTCCAGTTTTATTGGTTGAGTTATGCTCTTAAAAAGTGAAAATCCCACATTCTCTGTGTTTTGTGGTTATTAAAAGCTACAAACTGATACTGAAAGGGACAAGATTTTGCCTCTGCAGATTTTAGTGTACTTCTAAAGGCTTAGCTGGAGTACATCTCAGCTATTCTACAGTGCCTTGGCACACAGCCGTGGTCCAAGTGGGATAAGAGACCCATTACCATATTTCCTCCTCTGAAAAGGGAGACTGTGGAGGAATTTGTTCTCCTCCTGTTTATTATTTCTCTTCTTCATCTCCATGCTTTGAGAAAGGAAATACCTCCTCTATCTAGGCCCTTCTATCGTCCCTAAATCTACTCACTTCCTCTGCCACACTTTAGGGTAAAAAAGATTCTCCTATTTCACACTTATATTTTGTTTATCTGTGGTTTTAAACTGTTTCCTGACATTTTTCCTCAAGAGGAATGTAGTTTCTGAACATAGACCCAAGTGTGGGCTCTTGACATCTTTGTGTTCCTCTAGAATATGAAACTCAAACTTATGATTTTTGTAGTGCTTTCCTTCCATCCTTCACAGCTCTCTGAGCTAACCACCTGAGCTAAGGTCTGTGGTGGCTCTTCAGTCCTTTCAGTTTATACTTTTTTCATCTGTTTTTGAGGCTTCTGAAATACTTTATAGGAGATGTATTTCAAGAAGTGTTCAGTATGCCGTTCCTCTAGAGGGTCTTCTCCTCAGGAGTCTTCAGATCACTTTGAAGCCTTCCCAGAGGTCACACATGATGCATTAATAATGCCAGAGAAGGGCAGATGAGGCTACCAGCAAGCCTGTCTATACCACCATTATTAGTTTTAGGAGTTCGTGCCAGTAAAACTAACAGAGGGGGGAAAATCCATAAATAGAAGCAGAATTTCTGTAGCCTTCCTCTGCTTGAGGATTTTTCCTATGGCATTAAAGTAAAAGAAACCCAGTATTCTAGTCCTGTCATAGAGGCAGTTTTATAATCTGTTATGAAATTCTTGCTTTCTTAACACTTGCAGGGGACAGTGATTGACTGCTTGGCTTGCAGGGCAGACTGGCTTCCAGGTTAAGAGGGAAGAAGATACTGGACTTGAGAAAATCTGATATTCTTCACTAAGAACCATATATTTTTTTTATAAACCAGATTCAAGTATTTTAAATTTGTAAAAATTAATCACTGAAAAGCCTAATTTATTAGAAGCAAAACTGTTCAGCTCCAGGATATTAACATCCTTATATTTTATGTTTATATGGCTTTATGCTAATTAAGGTGTATAAAATTCTTTCTTCACTTGGATACTAATTTTAAATACTACTACTCTGTTTTTGTGTATAGGAAAAACATCTGTCTTCATGGAGAAGCTTTGGAAAATAAGATCCTGTTACTAAATTGTTATTTCAGAAATTGTGGCAATGTCCCATTGAACACTTTTAAATAATCCAGGAATTTTTCAGTTCTGTATCATATAGCTTGAAAGCATTGACACAGAAGTGGAGGAGTAGCCTCAACTCCACCTTGGGTGGCTGTGGTTAACCCCAAGCAGCTCAGTTGTGTGTAGGTGCCCACTCCAGATCAGAAATACACTTTTCACTGGTGTGATGCAGTGGCCTCATGCAGCATGAACTGTGGTAATGTGTCGTGAGAAGGTGACAGAGGAAACAGGGACAGAAGGACGATGTACAATGAAATAAAGAGGCACATTAAAACTGGGAGAGAGAGATAGGGATTACCCACAAACAAATTGTGGTGGAAAGAAGAAAGAGGGGGGAAATAGAGGGAGTCCTTAAAAATTAGTAAAGAAAAAAGGTGTACATGCAATCTCTGTAATTGTGGAAAGAGGTTGCTAAGAGAAACTCGTGTGAAGAGTTTCTTCACAGTTAGGCTTAAAAAAGAATAACGACCTTGTGAAGGTGTTGTAGGAAACAACATACTCTCATGCTGGGCACTTTGAATCCTAGATAAGCTACTTTAGTGATTTATTCTTTTTCCGTGGATGAAACATGTAAGAAATGTTTTTATTCCATCCAGCAGTGAATGCAGTCCCATCAAACAACCTCCTTAAGCAGCAGTTCCCTGAGCTGACACCTCTCTCAATATCTACAAGAGTACTTAAAAATGCTGCCAAAAAGAGAGAAATATATTATTAATGTGGTTCTCACAGAGCATCTTTCCAAATGGATGACAGGTCAGGACATAAGACTGTCTTGCTGCATTAGAAAGTGCATTACCTCCATTTTGTTTTAGCACAGTTCTACAGTGAAATAGTTAATAAGGGATCTTGGCATTTAGGTGCTCATAATCAGCCATCCAGGTTTCCTGTCAGAAACTACAGCAGGCAATGAGGGTGCCCTGGTTGTCAGAGTCCACCCAGGCCAGCCCGAAGCAGAGCAAGGAGGGCATCAGCCAGACACACCCTGAGGCAGCTTTCATGATGTCTGTAAAGTATTCTTTCTTTAAGAAATTTGGCAGGAAATAGAGCCTATTTCAAACTCAAAGTACAATGTATTGTATTTGTGGAAGGTAGAAAAGATGGCTGAATCGTAACATTATGAATTTCATGTGTTCTCTTTTTTCATGGATTGCGGGAGATTTTTTTTCTCCCCTTCCTGGCTGTTTGCCCAGAATGACAAAAATACATAGTGAGATGGTTAAATAAAAAGAAGTCTTCCTGTTTTAAGATACTTTCTTTCTGAAACTGTTTCTACACAAGAGTCCCTGTCTTCCCAGCTCACACTCAAAGCTGGTGCTGACTTCAGTGACTGTACTGCGAAGAGGAAACTCTTACAGGATGGGTCCTCCTATTTCCTTACACGTTTGCATTGGGAATGGGATAGTAGAGAAGAGACAGCAGGAAAAGAATGTACGACTGCCCTTAGTAGTTCTTCATGGTTCTGTCGCTGTAGAGTTCAGGGACGGCGATATAGCAACATGATTTTAGGCAGGCAAAAATGGAGGTACTTTATGGAGAAAACGAGTCTCTTATATAGGCTAGCTAACACAAGTGGAAGAGGTCGTAGGTCCCTTAGACAGATGCCTCTCATAACCATTGGTCAGTTAATTAGATGTAACCACTAACACCTGCAGAAGACAGTTTACAAAACCAAACAACGCCTGCAAAAATTAGTTTACAAAACACCCAAAATAGTTTACATACTTCTCTTGGTTCCCAGCTCTGTGCTGTGAGAAAGAAAGGCTTTTCTCACAAACTTGCTAGAAGCTGGAGTTTTCTCTCTGATTGAGCTTTTTGCATCCACAGATTCCAATTCATTCAGCCTGTATTCCACAGTCCATAGTTCAATTAAATTAAGTTTCTATCGTGGGGTGACTTTATGCTGTTATATGCCCTATCACTGGTCTATACCCAGACATGATTCCTGTGCCTTTCTGTGCCTTTAAACGGAGTGTGAGCTAAACTGAGCTAGCTTTTCAAAACAGTTTTTGTGCTTCAAGGACA
>VYZQ01054079.1:3064-100238 GCA_013400655.1 Mystacornis crossleyi | reverse complement strand
CTACTCGGATCCGGCTTCACGGGAGAGGAGAGCGACCACACCCACAGAAGGACTTTTAAATCTTTCAGGTTTCTCTCCACAGCAAGAGGGTTTATTGTTTAGCATTATTATCCTTTTCCTGTGTGTTTGTTCAGTAAGTGGTTTTATCTCTTTCACTTTCCTTCGAGGAAATAAGTTTATTTTTCCCGAACCTGGTGGGGGAGGCGTGGTTTGTAACCTGCCCTCTCTCTCGGAGGATATATTTCTAAATTTGGCTAAACCAGTACAGCTTCTTTTCTTGCCTTTTTTTTGTAAACTCAGTCTGAGGTTGAAAAACTGAATGCATAGGTATGTGCCAGATGACTTCACTGTTTTCACTTCAATTTTATTTTTTAAACTCCATTTTGAGTACTGTGGGCATGATTAGAAGTCAGTTCCTGTGTGTTTGCAGGTTTTGGACTGGAAGCACTGCAGGGGTGGGAAGGGCAGTGTTCCTTATGTTACCCTGAAGCTGTTTTTTCATCCCTCTTAAAATGCACTCAAACCACAGATCAGCCTGACTGCCCCCAACCTGCCATCTCTGTGATGGCCTGGTGACCCTGCCTCTGCTCAAGGTCAGAACTGACCTATACAAAAAGTAGTTATTTTTCTCTGTTAGTTCTCAGTGCAGCACCCCGAACTAGTTCACAACACAGTTGTACAGGGGGGCCAAGCCAGGTGAAGTAACCAGAGGAGGTCGAGTGGAATTGTGGTTTCTCCAACTTTTCTCTCACACATTAAATTAATTTACAGTATCCAGCTTGTCTGCAGGTTTATTAATTGACATGTGATCAGTGAAGACCTGCTGATGGATAATGAAAAGTTGGCAGGGAATTAAAAAAAAAAAAAAAAACAGTTGTAGCAAATATGGTTGTAAAGTCACATTTGGAAAGCTCACCAAATTTTGTTTTCAGCAAGTTTTGTCTTCCATTTAATTGTTTTGATTAATATCTCAATTTATTTGTATTCTAGCACAGCTGATGAAATTATCAGCTCTTGCATCACAGGAGAGGTTGACTCTCAATAGATTTTCAAGTATAAAAGGCTGCAAGCTCAATTTTGCAACATTAGGCTTTCCTTCACTTTTCCCATACTGACGGTTTTCTGTTCATGGTAATACACTGAGTCAGAGGGGATTCTGAAGCTCATGCAGCACCTTCTGGCTTGGCTGTGTTCCTTGGTTAATAACTTCTTTTTACCCTTAAAAAAGGTTCTTCACACTGCTGTGTTATCATTTCTCAGATCAGCTTATTTGTTTGGATTCCATTGGGTTTTGAGAGGTGTAGAGGCAAGATCTAGCCTAATATGCTCAGGCTCTTCATGGAAGTTGGGCCTGGCCCATCAGTTCAAACTTTTTTGTCATGTCTATTTTCATGTAAGTTTAGTTTTCATGACTGGAACAGAAAATAAGAGATCAACTTACTTTTATTTTATGCTCAGTGGTTACTTTCATTGATGCTGTCTTTCTTTCTGCTCCCTCACATTCCCATTATGGCTGAAGGCTTGGAAATGGCTAGTGGAGGGTGGCTGCTCAGTACTAGTTTCCCCAGTAGCATTGAGATTGTTTCTAGACACTCAGGAACTGAGTGGGAACTGCCTCTGTGACTTTTCACTGCCATGAGAGATCCACAGGCTCAGCTACCATAAGGTCACAGTTCTGCAGAATTATTTTTAAAGGTTGGCTGGGAAAAAAATCCTTTCTTTTCTCTGATAATACATGTAAATATCCTATGATTTTGTTCTCAGTTAAACTGGTGAGAAAAGAATAGCAGATTCTGCTGAGTGAGTTGATCCATGCCAAGTTGTTTTGACAATGTATTTGTAAAATACCCATATTTCTTCGCAAACATATTTCTGATCTCATTGGAGAGAGAGGCCTCAGTGATCTTTTCAAGGGTGCTCTTGGGAATTCAACCCTACAGCTGGTTTTCCTATCTTTTTTTTCTATTTCTACTTTGTTTTCCTTCCAAGAGTCACCAAATGCCACAGCTGGTGCCTAGCTGAGAAAGGCCTCTCCTCCCTGCTGATGGTGATGCCATTGGATCTCACTTAGTACTTTGGCTCAGTCAGCAGAGCTGGAGCTTTACAAATTGACATTTGCATCATTTTCTTCTGAGTGTTTGTGCATGCTGATCTTCTAAATCCACAACAATAGACAATACCGGAAAATCTTTTCCACTAGACTTTGCAGTTCTGCTACTGGGTTGTGAAATCTCTTTTTCTTCTGCATTCAAAGACGTGATAGAATTGCTTCCTAACAACTTCTTAGATTAATATTTTTCCTAACAGTTCTACTAACTAAAAATATATCTAACAGTCTGTTAAGGCACATAAGAGATGTTCTTCATACCCTTTGAGTACAGCAGAAAATCTGAGTGTAGAAGACATCTCCTTATCACTCCATCTGTGTTCATAAATGTGTGGGGTTTTCCGGTTTGTTTTTTTCTTCCATGTAAACTGGTAAATTTGGGAGGCATAGCTTCAGCCTTCAGTTTATCTTGAATAGTAATGATGAGCAAAAAATTTGATTCTTATAAAAGACAGTCTTGAAATCAACTTCCTAGGGCAGTATTTTTGGGATTGGTGTGATCTCCCCAGCCACACCATCCCCTCAAAATTCCTGTTTGCTGTCGTGTTCCTGTTACAATCAATTCAGTTATCCAGAGCTGCTTTATTTAATTTCCTCATGCCTGTTTTGTTTTGGGGTTTGGGGAAGAGGATGGAGAGGGGGATGTATGAAGCGTTTCCTCTGTGGTCTCTAGAGCATGTGTGGGAATGAGGAGAGCTGAGACAAGTTCTCCAGATGTGCTTGGAGCACTGCCAGCTCTTCCCTTACCCCCACAGAACATGGCAGCTCTCAAATGCAAATCATTCTCCTGTAGAAGCATGAAACCCTCTCTGATCTGTGTGTGTCTTGTACAATACATAGGTGCCTCAGAAGTATTGGGCTATGGCAAAGCAAATCATATTAATAACAGGAAAGTTACCTCAAACCTTATTAATAAACATAATTGAAAAAAATGCATATTAAATTCAAAAGTCAGGTTGAAATGTCAGACAAAGATTTCTCGTGATATTTACTGATGCAAGCTTTATTTCCTGAATCTCTGAAGTGAGAGAAAGGGTAATTAAAGGTACAACTGTAAAAACATCAATGAATAACATATCAGAAGAGGAAGATTTGGGCTCTTAAAAATGGAAAAATCTTACCCATGCAGTGTGACTTAGATGACAATATAATAGGTGTACTGGTTGTTTACTGGTTGATAGCCCTTATTTCTAAATGCTAACCTAATTATTAAAGATTTGCATTCACAGAAAATGGTGGGCTTCAGGATGACAACAAGCAGAGTTAAATCACTATGGTGTTATTAATTGAATATGGTTTTCTTCAAAATTGGGACTTCTAGAATCATAATCCTCCAAAGAGCCAAAGCAAGAACATGTATGTTTTGGGATTTTTTTATTTTTAATATTACAAGGTATGCATTTATCTATTGACTCTTCCTGTGTAGGATCTTTTTCCTTATTCCATCAGTTCTTGCAGAGTCAAGGACACATATTTGATGTTTTCAGTTGAGTTGTATTTTCTTTATGATATTAGAAGATTCTCTTGTAAAGAAGGCAAAGACCATTGTTTTCTTTTCCAAAGGTAAATCTACTTTAAATAACATGAATGAGAAAAATTGCCATCAGATTTAAAGAAAAGGAACTGACCTCCTCTGTCAAGTATCACTTGGAAAAATAAGTAGAGGTGCTTCAGAGTATAAAACAACTGCTAGCAAGTTCTGTTGTTTATGGAGAGGAGAGAGATGAAGAGAATTTCTAATAAGGTGTTTTCTTCTCAGTGAAGGAAAACTGATAGCTTCAAACCAGTTAGTTCAAAAGTTGGTTCAATATTAAAACTGTAGTTTTCTGATTGTCAGATTTAAGTCAATTAAAGACCATTGCAAGTTCTGGTTTCCTTTGGGAAAGAAGCTACATCAGCACTTGTATTTGGTGATCTATGTTACAAATCAATATTTTAGTAACCATAAGTACAATACAGTTTTTGCTTTCACCAAAAGAATTCTTCAAAATGAGTTGTGATTTTTAAAATAAAAAAAAATAAGAGACCCATAACTTAAATTGACAGAAAGTGAGAAATTAAGTTCAAATACTAAATCTTTACCTAATTGTCCCTATAAATGAATACTCTCCTATAAAATCTGGTATTGTCAGATGTGAGTTACAAAGTCATTTGTTATAAAATGTCAGCCTTAACTGTAATGAATGTTTTGTCATTCTGTTTCACACTCTTGAGTGCTAAAATCACTGTTTATTTTCAGATTTATCTTTCTCTATTGATTTTTCACAAACATTACTATTTTTTTTCTGTGTCAATTAGACAATATATAAAGTATAGCCTCTCATCTCACATTACATCTTTTCCCCCCCAAACCTAAAATATGATGGGAAAAATACACCTTTAGGAATGCCTCTTACATTCTGTTGCAGACTTAGATTTTTCTTCCTGAACTCTCATAAAGTTGGTTTTTTTCCTTGGTGGATGGATGGGGCTCTAAATTTCATAAAGATTGAATTTCATATCTTCTGCTGGTGTTTCTAAATACTGTTACTAAAAAAGCCAAGCAGGTTTAAAAGTGGGGTTTGTCAAAGATTTAATTATTGCATGCATAGCATGGTGTTTACACGTGTTTAATATGTGCACTTATTTGTACAAAGTTTGATACTAGACTTGGGCTGAGAAATAGATTTAGGGATGAGTCTTTTCTGCTTCTCACAGCGTGATGAGTGATTTGTCATCTAATGTTTCTATGCTTCTTTTCTATCCACATATTCTGGAACTGACTGTAACTGTCTCTGTGGGCACATCAGGTCCATTATTTTGGTCATTTCTGGCAAGTATTCAGTAGTGGGACAAATGGCATAAGAGATAACTGGAGGAAAAGATAGTGTGCAAAGAGATTCTTTTTCTTTTTTTCTGAAATACGTCTCTATGTACATGGAACATTCAGTGTTTTATTGTGTTAAATGGCAATGGTGTTGAAGTACCTTTTCTATCATTAAATTGTTGGGAAAATTACTGGTGTAAAGATTATGTAATGGTTCAGTGGAAGGCTTTGATTGGCATGAGCTGGGATGGGTTTGTTACTTGGGAGAGAAAAGAGAGCTGATTTCAACATCAATTCACAGCACAGGAGGAATTACAGAGGGATGCAAGGGCCAGTGGAGCTGTTGGGGGGAGTGTGCACAGAAGAGGTCTTGGCTCATCCTGCTGTACCCCAGCTGTTTGCTGAGATACCATTCTTCTGAGAGCTTAATTCCTCTGTCACTTCGTTGGAGAGAGCTGCAGCTCCAGAATTTGACTGAACTCATAAGTGTCCTTGGGAAAACCATGCACAGGGAATTCAGTGACCTTTTTCTAGTTAATAGGCTAAATTTGTATAAGCTGGTTTTGACTTGAGGGAAACTTAGGTCTTATGAAATTTTCTTTTATTCCATTTTGTACAATATTAGAAAAAAATTTAATTTTATTGGTCTGAACACGTTTTAATTTTAATTTAAAAAGCTGAGCTGAGTTTCATTACATGGAAATTTATTTTCTGACATATAAATGATCCCTGCATGTCAGTAATAGAAGTTTGGTGTGATTTGTTCTTAGCAAACGGTGTATTCAATGGATTTAGCTTTTCTGCATAATTTTTCTGAGAATATCATATAGGACAATAGTAATTTGATCTATAATAATGTTTAGGAATTTTCTAATTAGAACATTAAAGTAAACCCAGTAGTTAAAGCAATATTTTCTTAAACAATGTTAAATTAGCAACGTACCACTAATTATGTTGTATTTCTGTTCAAGAGGCTATTACTAAATTTCTGAAACAAAGCAGAACTAAAAATTAAGTCTCAAATAAATATTTCCTGAACATACTTACTACAAAAAACCCCAGTTAGAATTATTGGGAAATCTGAATGAATAGCCAGAAGAGTTAGAGTTCACTAGATCATATCTCAAGATTATATTTTGTATGATCTATAGAAGCTCGGCAGAATCCTTCAGGCTGTGCTGTAGTGTCATGTTAGATGGAAAAAGTTGATGTACACTGGACTTGGGTAAAGCACACATCAGTGCTTAGGTATCTGGCTTTCTTTGTTTTCAGGTTGCAAGATGCTGAAGACTGAAAGTTCTGAAATGAATTCCAGAGATGTGCTGGTTAGCAGCAATAAGTGAGTGTTTTTAGGAGCAGTACTTATACAGCATCGGTAATTTTGCTGAAAAAGCAAGTGTTTAAAAGAGATGAAGTGAAGTAGCTGGGGATGTTTTCAAGAGCAGATGTACTAGAAATTGCTCAGTGATTATACAAAAGTAAGAGGTAATGTGGTTTTCAGTTGGTCCAGGGCAACTCTGTAGGGAGGACACTATTTGGTTACAAGCTTGGTTGGCATTTTGAGCTTCATTATCACCGGTTTATTCTGACAGATAAAGTTTTCTGTGGGTACTTACCTTTGTCAGTGCAGCACTATATGAACTTCTGTTATAAGGATAATATAGCAGATTACCTGTTCAACTAGAAGAGCTAGAAAATTTTTTATCCTGTCCATGAGGTAACTGAGTCTTTCTCTTTAGTTTGTTGGGGTTTTTTGGCTGGTTTTGGTTTTTTTGTTTTGTTTTGTTTTTGTTTTTTTGTTTGTTTTTTTGAGGGGGGGAGTGTCACTTTCCTCTTTTAAGTCAAAAGACAAGTTCTTTAATCAAGCTTTGCCTCTTGTTATTATTTTTCTCCTGTATCTGTGTGTTTTGGACTTATTTTCAGTCTAATTCATTAACAATGCAAGATTAGCATTCAGTAGCTTTGCACATGTTTAATTTTTGTGACTAAATTAGATTGCTTTCACGTTGTCCTAATTATTGGTGCCTTATATTTGGCCAGCCCAGCTTTGTAAGACTGTATTTTAATTCCTTGTCAATGAGGTGAAAGAAAACATTGTTAGCCTCTTTCTACCCAGCTGAGGCCAGGTGTTGTGCATTAACATGTAAGTAGTGCAGTTAGGGCCAATTATGATTTTAAAAGAAACATTAAAATCTGCAGGAACACCATTTTGTCACCTATACTTTTTTTTTTAATTTCCTGCTTTTGCTTCATTTTTTAGGCATCTGTTCTCACTTTCAGTCTTGATTACAGTAGGGCTTCAAGCTGATATTTGCATCGACAGGTTAGATGTGTGAAGAGAAAAGTCTCTGGATGATAATGCAGAAAGAGGAACTTGGGTCAGGTTGCACTTAATCACTTAATTCTCTATTTTATTATACATCTAAAGGACATAAGGTCTACTGCAAACTGCACAGATCCCAGGGAAGCTGGGATGCTCTCAGCTGCTGTTGAATAGGTGTGAACATAAATGCACCAGGCAGTCAGTGGTAACTGTGGGGATAGTTTGTAGAAGAATGATAAATCTGATCGGCCAGGTTGAGACTTCAAAATGAAACTTTACTAGATCTATTTAGTAATGACATACTTCTTGCTGGGATGTCCTGTCAGTTTGCAAAACCTAGTGCTTAAACCCTCCTTTACCTTGTAAATTCTGTTACTTGGGTGCTAGTTACATGTTTTCCTGTAACACCTGAGCATCAGTCAAAGTTTCTGTCTTTCTGGTTATATTGCTCACGTGTGTTATTAAAATGCTTGTATTTGGGGTGTGGCTGTTACTGGTGTTGGTTACATGCTACTTTTGCATGCTTCCATTTTAGCTCAAGGCAAGCTAATATTAATTATTTCCTAATTAGCGGGCTTAAAATTTACATCAGGTACTCTACTTGGACTACACTTCCACAGAAGCTTGTGCTTCTGCAGTGATCTTGGAGTTCCTCATAGATCTGAGTTCTTTGGTAGCCCCCTTCCATTGCCAGAGAGCTCTTCCGTACACAGCAATACTTGGGACTGAGTATATCAAGTCTCACTTTTCACTTGTGACAGGAAATCTTGCTACTTTTTCAAGTGCGTGCTGTTGAGAACATATTTTAGGTATCTGAAAAAAAAATTCGTTCATCTTTCTCTGCCTATGAGACAAAAGATGGTGAATTCTAAATAAAACAGAATAAGGTATTTGTAGTGATATTTGCATGTATACATGTTTGTGGCAGGAATGTAATGACAAATACGATGTGAATCTTTTGTACTGACTGTTTTCTCACTTTTTCAACGTATTTAGAAATTAAGATTGCTTCTTCTGTCTTGTCAGATCTCTTAATAAACTAATGGGGAGGCATAGTTGTCTGACTGCTTTCTTAGGTTCTTCTGTTCTTAGTCTGTGCATTTCTGACCAGTTCTTTCATGTCATGATGATTCTCAGACGCAGATGCCCAAGAAAATCTCAAGTGCTGGAAGATGAGTACCTTTCTGTTTGTGTAAATTGACACATTGACTTTAAAGAAAAGCTAAGTACATTTAATATCGACATCAGTTTTATATCTGCTTCATCGTATGATCCCTCACAGAGTAGTAATGCAAAAAAGTAGTTGAACAGTACAGTTTGTTTTGTATTAATATTTAATCTGATACCAAAAGCACTTAAAGGAGCTGGGGATATGAGTCTTCTACTAGAAACGGCTTCTTTGTTGCACTGAGCAGTTGCTACTCAAGTGAATGAAACCAAGAAGTTTGTTCAAGTATCATTAGGTTTTAAAAATCGTTCTGCTGGGAAAGCTTTTGTTTCCGTTTCTGTTTTTAAGGGTTGTTTCTTCAGAGTCAATAGAAAAGCAAGTTCCTTGATGTTAAACACAAAGGTACAAATTAAGGCTAATAAACTGATATTGAGTGAGTCAGAGAAATACTGATAAATGTGAATGCCTCTGAGAGCATTCTGCAGCTCTGAGCTGTGGAGAAACCGGATAGGTTTCTGAAGAAAATAATCAAATCAATGAAACATCAATTATTAATGTTTTGTGATGCTGGAAAATTGGAAGAGCTGAAAAAAGATCAGTATGCTGCTCCAATCCCAGAGAATGATAAGCACATCCAAGGTTTTGCTAGCCGAGCTTTCCCCAGCTTTGCCTGCTTCCCCTAGAGTGTGTTGGGAGGCAGTGCTGACAGGGTCATGTGAGGATTTCAGCTTTTATTTCAAGTAAAATAGTGTTCCACAGTCATGGAAAAGCATGAAATGACTCCCATTGGGCCTAAAGGCACTCACAGGGAAACTGATAAAAGGGCTTAAGCAAATCTCATAATTTAGAGCTATACCTTGTTTTTTGGAGCTTTAGTCATTATTTCTGTACAGTTCAGTCATAAATACTGTTTGCATCCCTACATGGTGTTCGGTACCTCATTGATTTGATCACTGGAATGTTGGATTTGACCATTTAATGTTCCGATTTGACCACGCAGTTTGGCAGCAGCTCAGGCCCACCTCTTAGTGCTGTGGTACAGTGGTGGGCTGCCTGCTTTTGCCACGCACTGCTATTGCCAGTAGCTATTGTTTGTGCACAAATCAGCTGCTCATTGATTACTGGACTTTGCAGGGGTAGGAAAAGTAGGCACTAATGCTTGCAGCAATCACTTCAGTGCTGTTCTCCCCTCCCAAGTTATACCTGGGGCACAGGTAACTAAAAGTGCCATGTGTATTGCAGTAGGTCCTTCATTGCCCATTAGGGACTACTGCAAGTTGTGCATCATCTTAATGTGTCAGCAAAACACATTTTTTCCTTCCCCCATCCCAACCACATCATCTTAAGGTCTTTCAAATCTCTTTTCCTAAAGTTTCAAACTTGCTGGAATATTTTGAACTCAAAAGTTCTACTCTGAAAAAGACCATGTGCTCATTCATGAGTGAACTCCTCACAGTTTTCTTGGCATTCCAATTCCTGAATTCTTAGGTGTTCGTGTTCATTCTATACAGAACATTACTTTGGCCATTAGCAGGTAAGTCAGGTCCTGCAGCTGACTGCAGGCCAGACAATTTGGATATGCTCTTCTAGAGTAGCAATATCGAAATCAGTGAAGTAATTCCTTTGGATTCCATCTGAGAATCTGTTTTTCTCTCCAGTTCTTCCACAGACAGATGGTCTTTCATACAGCTGGAGCAGCGTTTCATACTGCTATCTTAGATCTCTTGAATTTTAAGGAGGTAGTCTTTATGTTTTCGATTGTCTTTTAGTGAGTTTCATTGTGTTGCACAGCACAGTGAGTGGGATGATGATGTGGGTGCTTCGTATACTAGTTTTGGCAGTAATACTTTGCAACAGTGCTTTAGATGTCTGGGGATGTTATTGGCATTCCATTAGTTTTAAATATTGATAAGAAATCATTCATTTATTTAATGCATAATTTCTGTCACCTTGTTTTGGCTATGGAAAGAACCGATTTATTAACTTCAACCACAATATTTATGGATAAAATCCTTAAGCTTTAAAATTATAAATAATTAGCTGTTGTCACAGCACTAATTATTGTACATACAGTGTCAGCAGGACTATAATCTATCTGTCCAATATGTATTCTACTCAAATTGCATTAATCATAACTTGCTTAAATGTTAGCAAATGACTCTGCAAAGTACTAGCAATAGCAATTCTTGCGGCCTAGAAATAATGAAGATGTAAATCACTTCTATGCATCATTGCCATAATATTCTTATGATAGGATATGAAACTGCTGCATCCGCTTTTATACTAATATTTAAGACAGATGCTCATTGTGGTGGAAGCATGGTGTAGTTCCTCAGTTTATTTCCAACTGTGTAGGGCCATGTCATACTCAATTGAATTAGTGAATTTAGATTTATTTTTCAAACTAGTCATGAAAGTCAATACTAGTTAAGTATACTCTAAATTCAGAATAACACTGTATACTTTTTGAACATGGTGCTTCACATTAGCGTGCATGCTTAGAGTGGATTTTATCCTATGAAATTCTGCATGTCAGTTTTAATAGTGTTCAGGTTTTTATGTGAATATTATCTTCTCACATAGTGCAAATTGGTTTACTTGCTTCAGCAAGGATATGCAATTTTATATGACATTGTATTGCTTCAGGGCTTAATTTTGCGTGCACTTGTTTATATTGTGTAATTTTCTTGATTCTTATTTTGCTTTCTTAGTGTTGGAGTCCTTTACGTATTGGCAATACCAGCTGCAGCATTTGTGATCAGCTCAAAAGCAAACACTCCCCCAAGCCTGAATGTTGGGAAGCATAAGCAGAGTTTATTGAAGAGACCACCAGCTCAAAGCCTCTCTCCTAATTTCTTCCTGTGGGAAAATGCTGTAGAACTATTTTCTTTTCATGCACGTTTCATTTCAGAAGCTTCTCACTATTGTTGAAGTGATAAACCTGAACAGCCACACCAGGAGTTGAGTCATGGTACCCGTGGGGCTGAGACAGGAAGGATGAAGCTAAGCTAGTTTGCTTAACTGCTGAGCTTCTTCTTTTTTTCCAGAGGCAATTTGTATGTTACATTGCCAATCTATGCCATAAATCCCCATCCAGAATTTAGTAAATATGCAGAAAATTGATAGTCTTCCAAGATGAATTAAAACAGAAATATTTAGGTAAAGTTTTCAAGCTCGTCTAACATGAGCTCAGAGGAATTGAAATTTTTGGAGGCTGTAAATTTCAGTTCTTTTTTGAAGAATGTCAGTACTTGGAAGGCTTGAGACTTTGTCCCTGAATTTTGTTTATCACAAGGTTATCAGCATTTGATGGCTATCATCATGCCTGAGAATCTTAGGAAAAGGGGATTTTAAAAGTGTTTTTATAAACAAAATGAATAAAAGTAAGACAGTAATAATGAGGAGCTGCATTTGTCAGCTGCTTTCTGAAGTGTGCCATACTTGTTGCTAGGATAATGGTGAAAATTAATACATCCTGTCAGGACTGCATGACAGGAGCACTGAAAAGCTCTGAAGTGACTGTACACAGTGGAATAAAGGAAATCCACTTTGATCTACCATTTTTGATGTTTTATAATTGCACTTATTATCAGGTCCTTTACTCTCTTCTTATTTGACACAAGATCCATTATCAGTGACAGCATGAATGCGAACATGGGCTTGATTTGAAAAACTGCTTGGGATGAGGTAATGGGGAAAAATGCTTTTTTGTTCCTAACTGCTGAGAAAAGGGAAAAAAAAATTAAATCATTTATGTTAGTGCTATCGGCTAATATCTTCCGAGAAATGCTCCCCTTCCAGTGTAATGTTGTTTATATGCTGTGTTTGAGTAGAGCTTGTTTAATTAGCTCCCTAATGAAATATTGTGTAACAAAATGGAAATTTATCATTTGCTTTTATGCCTTTGTTCAGTGACAAACTAGGGCAGGTCACTGTGCCCAGCCTGGACTAGGCACCATTTTCTTCTGTGCTGCATTTGAATAGAATTCATTTAATTTTTTTTTTTTAATGCTGTCTACTGAAGATTTTCAAACAAAGGGGTGAAGTGCTGTCCTTTGAGCTTTCGATGCTGTCTCTTACCTCTCCTGTGTGAGATGAGAAATACTGCTTCACAAAGAGGCAAATTACCAGATATCTTGTCTTTTACTGGGCTGTAGAGTAGAATTAGACTGATTTTTTAGCATCAGGCATATGTGCATATATTCAGAATTCACGCAGTCTTTCTCATGTAGATGAAACAAAAAGGTAAACTGGTTGTTCAAATGGACTTCAAGTTATGCACAGCTTTACTTAGTTCCTCCCACAATCAACAAGAAGTTCCTGTTGGCTATATTTAGCCTACATTCTGTTTATTTGGCTTAGTAGGTGAAGAAGTAAATGACCAGAGTACTGGTGACACGTTGGTCGGGGCAGACGTGCTGCCACAGACGCCAGCCCAGCACCGCACAGGAGCCCCTGCACCTCGTCAGAACAGCCTCTGGCTTCAGAGTGTAGTCAGTGATGGAGAAATCTGCCTCCCTGACTTCTGCCTTGCATTTAAGTGTTGCCTGTATCTCTATGGTAAAGCTTTAAAATGTAAAATCCCATTTCTTTGAATGTGTGCTGAAACACAAACATTTCAGGAAATGTGTCAGTGCCAGTGACATTTCCCCAAAGAAGAGATCTTTGTTTGGAGGTGAAGCTCCTCATCAAAGCAAGAGACTCACACAGAAAAGGCAGTTGTCAAGATACTCACCTGAAAAATCAGATAATGGTGAGAAGGGGGTTGCAAATGATACCCTCATACCTGGTACACAATTAGTCTTCTCCCTTCCTCACTTTCTCTAATCTCTTGCAAGCTACTTCACTGCATGTAAATAATCAAAGCTGAGCGTCCCATGCTCAGACGAAAGCTGTAAAAGTTGGCCTTCTAGATTTATGAGGAGTCGTGTTTCCTCTGCTTTCTACCCTTAAGTGTTCTCTGCACTGCCTGGTTATGCCTGTATGCACTGGAGTCTGGTGAGCCATACTGTCAAGTCTCAGGAAACCTGTCACCCTACATTCACTATTGCCAAGCTTAATAAGACTTAGCACTTCTGTAGTGCATTTTTATGTTCAAAGTGTTATAGGAATATTAAATCAAATACTGCTCTCAGCTGAACTCTATCCCCATTCATTGCTCAGTTTTGCTTGACAGTAAGAACTTGGGACAGAAAATAAAGGGCTTCATTGCACCAGTGGAAGCATCAGCAGAGACTGTGAGAGAGAAGGAATGTGTTACAATGCCCATCAAGAGAGTGCACTTGGCAGTTCCCTTGTGTTCACCTGGCTTACATGAAAGGAAAATAAGACATTGTCTCACTCAATTTATGCTTTTCCCTTCCTGCTTTCGGCTGGGGATCATCTCAGTGCATTGACTTTAATGATAGAAGCTTGCCACCTATTTTTGGTACACATAAGGACCACTTGTGCTTGTGCTCTCTGTATACTTCCAGTAGTAACTCCCTGCAGTCCTGCTTTGGAATCTGTGGCATCCCAGGTTCAGAATTTTCTTATAACTCAAAAAATCTGTTCTGGAAATCTTCCAGGTGATTTTGCATATTCACTGATGATGTGGGCAATGTCATTCGCTTTAACAGCAGCCATTCAATGATTCTCTAATAATATAACCTATATATAAGCTTTGTCTTTGACTAGTGCCTATGGGGGGGCTTTTATTAGGAGACGTGGAGGTTTTTGCTGTTGCTATGGGATTGGAAGGGGTTTTCTGTAGGGAAATAAAGTCATTTTTTAAGTAGGTTGACATGTTTAGTTTTGTATAGTTAAATCACGATAATTTTAGTGCTGGCTTTATAGCATGTGAAATGAAGCAAATGCCTCACAGTGAAGATGAACGCAGACATACACAGTGGTGTCATCCTCAGGCATCATCTGGAAGGGAGTGAATCACTAATCAGTAGATGAATAAACTTCCCAAACCATTTTACTTTGTATTAATGTTGGAGCCTGATCAATACCATAAATGTCAACTACAGTTTCTGTCATTTAGTTTTGTCTCCTGAAGTAAACGTTTTTGCATTAGCTATGCTGTCACATGTGTGCAGCAATGTTATTAATACAGATGATGTAGCAATATAATCATTGTGCTATCGAATTGCAAAGATACTCACATGAGATGAATTTTAGCTCGGCAGATGTTCGTTCTGCACAGGCTCTTTGGGGCCAGTGCCGTTGCTTTGCAGCTCTCAGCGCGAGTCTGGGTGCTGGCACATGCACTGCAGAGCTGAGCTGGTGACAGATCCTTCCCTTTCCTCTTGTTTCCTGTCTAATCAACAGGACAGAATTAGAGCTTTCAAGATCACTGCAGGCTGTAAACTAGCCTGGAAGTGTCTCTGCAGCCATGATGTTCCCTCCTACATTAGGCAAAATTTTCATCTGAATTTGGACTATGAACTACCATACAGCTGGCTTAATTTATGTCTTTATACTCAGTTCTTTTTTCAGCTGGAACCAATTCATTGACATGTTCACTCGAACATTTTTCTGCCATGTATTTTTTTCTGCAGTAGGGTATGCTTCATTTTGATTGATATGTGTTGTGTTGCTTTTTCTTCAATATAAGATTGTAAAAGACAAAGTGGAGGAGGAGGAGGAAAGCTGTGTCTGAGCAGCCCTCTCCTTTTTGATGTGTATGGTGTTTTTTTCTTTCCTAATTTCTACTTAATGTGAAATTCTGAGAAGTTCAATTTCGGCTGAATGCTGCAACTCAGCTCTAATAATTACTTTTAAAAGATCATTTTGAAATTGTCTAAGCTAAAACTGTCTACTGATCTTCATTCATTTTGTCCATCCTCTTTGGTAAAAGGTAACTATTGCACATATTATTGCCCGCTACTTCTTCCACTTCCCTGGTACGCTCCCTTATTTGCATTCAGTCTGGATATTCCATAATAAGGGAAGGCAGGTGGATAAAGCACAGTGCAGTGACCAGAACTAGTTGTTCTATCCTAGTTTCCTTGGTTATTGTGTTACTCAGTGCTGAGATAAGTTTGGCAGAGGGTGCTTTGTTACTTGGTTATTGCATCACTCAGTTTGAAGAGCAGGAGTCCCATTTGTACTGCTCACAAAATCTGTATGAGGTTATTTTCCAATATTTCCTAAGAGTCATGTATTTCAAAAGACTGCAAGTAGGCATCAAAATTAGAATTTAAACATCAGTATAAGGATTAGAAAGAGCCTATTCTGTTCTGGACAGTAAATCGTGTGTTGAGTTTCAAATTGGTGTTCAAGTGTCAATACCCAGCTCACTCTGAGATCTGCAAATGAGCTATTTCTTCTTTAGCTTTTAACTTTTGCATTACTGGTGGCACATGACATCAAGGCAGATCCACTCTTTTTTTTTCAGCCATCAGAAGGGATTGCCTTAAGCTTTTTTCACCAGGCTGTGTAAATTACATGCTTCTCTTATTTTCCCCAAATGTTTTCTGACTAAACTAGTGATGACCCGATCACATAGGAAGAAATTCACCAATGGCTGGAATTTGGTTGAGGTTCTCTGGCTAGAGCAGGAAGCAACCAGTGAATGCAGTTTTGCTCCATGCTATTCTAATAATGTTCTAAAATTAAATCCTTCAAGATTATAAAACTTTAGTTTTGTAAATTGTTGCTGTGGGATCCGAGCAACCTTTCCGGAGACAGATACGCCTGTGGAAATAATCACGGAAACGATATTTGATAGATGTTCACAGATATTCTTTATTTTTTTCTCCCAGCCTCTCGGCATGGGGGTCTGGACCAGACTGACTGTCCCTGGGAAAAACCCCAGTGTTCCCGGGGCAGGGGAACATGAAAAACCAGTGGGGACAGGATTTGGGTACATGTGACCAGGGAGCAGGGGGAGGGAAACCCCCTGTAAGGGAGCTTTCACTCCCAAGGCCCATCCCCCCAGGGGAGGGGGCCCCAACAGTAAATAAACTGAGGAAATACCAGCCTAACTTCTGTTCTTTCCACTGGGTGGAAATTCAGTGGAGAGTTTTGTGTGTGTGTAAACATGTATGTTGTATACCTACACGCATATACCTGCTTTTTATATGCAGGGTTTAAACTTAGATACACTGAGATTTGTGTGTATACTGCCTGTCTACTCTATGTGGATGAATAATTATCTATATAAAATTCTACACAAAAAATATTTGCAACCTTCTTCTCTCAATGACAGTTTGTAGCAACAAGTTTCTAGGTAGAATTTGTTGTTAAAAACAAAACCCACTCCAGAGTATTCCTTATTGTCAGTTTTAAATTTCTCTCCTAACAGTTTCATTTAGTGATGCACTGTACTTATATTGTGAGTATAAATAGTTGTGTACCTACTGAGTTCATGATGATGTTTCTCTATCATTTACATTTTGCTTCTCTTTAGATGACATAATCTGTGTAGTTTAACATCACTAATCTACTCATCTGGTTGTAAAATCCCTTCTATTTTTACCAATTTTTTTCTGAAAAGAAGTGGCAAGAATAGAACAAATTATTCTACAAGATGTGTATGTGAGGATTTAACACTACTTGTCTTTTTCCTTTCTGTTCAGTTTGGTTTATTTTCCACGCTGCTACATTCTTTTACTAAACCTGTACATAGTAAAGAAGTTTTCATTGAGCCGTTTGCAGACATACCCAGGGCCATTTTCTGAGGACTTGGAGTTAATTTAGATCTCAGCAATCAATTTGAGGTACCTTGCTTTGCCAACGTGAGTTTTCATCTGCTGATGTATGGTCCATTCACATACCTCTGCTGGACCTTCTTATTTTACAAATCGAAGTAAGTTTGTGCCAACCTGTATTTTACTGGTTCAGTGCTTCTTTCCTTTCTAAATTACAAATACAATAACCCTGTTCCTAGAACAGAATCATACAGTGTTGCACAGCTGATATTTTGAAGTGGCAAATTTTCTGTTTCTAAATATATTAAAAGTAGAAACACCCTCTCAAAGTTGGGCTGTTTTCTTCTGTGGTTACATCTAGCAAAACAAGGCAGAATAACATAACTGAAATCAATGGAGTTAATCCCATATCATGCTGTTGTAACTGGAAAAAGAGATGGGCCCTAAATTTACCCCTAAATCTTTCAAATAAAGCCATCTGCTCAGAAGTTTGGTCACAACAGGTTTTAAGCCATCATCCTGGCAATAAAAGGAAAATGAATGATTCTGTGAGGCATACAGCTTTTTGTACATAAAAATGAAACCTTAAAAACCTATTGACTTTCCAGTAGGTTAATATTTTCTAGTAGGTGACTACCGTCTATAAAAGTCAAGCCTGAAAACAGATGAACGTACATTCTTTGAAGTTGCTATAAATTGCTGAAATTTGCCTGAATACTTACTATGTAACACAAAAAAATTTGATGCTTGGAGGTGTAATTTTTTTTTACACCTTAGAGGTGTAAAATTAATCGGAATCCCTAAATATACAGGCTCAGTTTACAGAAGCACTGTATCCCAAATTTTCTAGTGCAGATGTGCACTGTTGTTATTAAGACAGTGAAAGCCCTTGGTCAGTAACTTTTTCCCCTGGACTTTGTAAGTATTAAAGAACCCAATTCTTTTCAAAATTCAAATGCTGAGCTGCCTACAGAAAGTTTCCACCCATGTCGGGTGGCCAAAACCATCAGGTGTGAAATTCTCTGAGCAGTATGAGGAGGCACTCACTGCCTGCGCAGTGCTGGCCCTGCTTTGTGAGTCTTTGTTCTGACTTTATTTTCATGGATATTTCCCACTTTCAGAGAGTTTTCTTCTAAGAGCCATTTTTTCTGTGTTTGAAATTCTGAAATATGTAGGAGTTTGGCATAGGATTCAGAGCTGAATAAAGACTAATAATCTGTTTTCTTTCAAGAACCTGAGTTCCTGAGAAGTTAGTGGGCTTGTTTTTCTTTGTTGTAAGCACTGTAAGTTTTAGTTGAGGTATAATTATTTTTATATCTTATAATTATTATTATAAAAGCAGCTTCACCTAGTCTAGAAAGTAAACAAAAATAGCTAATAATGAGCTCTGAATAATTTGGAGTTAGGTTTCAGAATGGTATGCAAGTTCTCACTGCATCAGGCTCTCAGACTTTGAATCAGTTAAAGGCAAATTTCTTCTGTAGGAAAAGGTGAGAGAACTTTTTTCTTAATATCATCTCTTGCACTGTTTGACCTCGAAATATTAATTATTTTTTATTTGGGATGAGAGTGTTGATAAATCTTGGAGTCTTTATTAAGGATGTCTTCCTGTTTGATGTTTTCTTTTGTTGAGGTTTCAATTATTTACTTACAGGTCTTGATGTGAAACTAATCATGCATGCATCCGTATGAAGCTGGCGTACTGAAAGCATAAAATCATTAAACAGTCATTACTATAAACTGACGTCGGCCTGTAATTTTTGCAGTTAACGGGGGAGTTGATGCTTGGTGAACAATCCAATTAAAACTGGCAACAAAAGACTTAAAATGTCAGCCAAATTGCTTTTTAATAGTCAACGCAGCCATCACAAAACATAAACATTAAAGTCCCCATAGTAGCATAAAGCTTCATGGTGAAACAATTCTAGAAAATGAATAATAATTACAGTATCCTGAGAATTCTCTTAATAGATCTGCGCTCATTAAAATAGTTTGTTGGGTAGATTCATATGAAAAAGTATTTTTCCCTTGATACTTCTTTACGCATTTGTTTTGAAGGTTTTATTCAGTATTTTATAGACGTAATTTCTAGTAATATTCAAAAATGTGTGTCTTATTTACAATGAGTTTAAATAACTGTATATAAATAAGCTTTGAGTGAAACACAAAGAAATGTGTTGTGAGGTGAACTGAGGATATGGTCACAAAGAACTTTTATAGCCTATTAATGCTGTAAAATAATGTAACCTTTGTTAATTTTCAATTGCACTAGATTCCTTTTGCAAGTTGAGCCAGACTAGCAGGAGAAGCTTGGTGAACGTTCCAGACTGAAGTTAACCAGCTGAATCGACTTCTGCAGCAGTGGCCTATTGGTGCTTGATAGATGCTCTGCTCAGAACTGCAGAGATGGTTAAAAGAGTGCAGGGCTCCTAACAATAGATAACAGTGTGGAGTTAAAAGTGTTATATAGTTCTGTGGAATCAGGGTGTAACTCCCAGGTTAGTGGAGAGGTAGAAGCATACTGGTATTTCAGGAAATGCACGTTTGCTAAGTGCCTAAATATGCTTTAGAGAGACTGATTTGAGAACTGTGGCCTTGTGTTATGTTCATTTTCAGGCATTACATTACCTATGTCTGTGTTGTTATTTTGTCTTTCCCTATAGAACTTTGGCTTTTCTTTGAAAAATAATCGATTTGCTGTTTACCATCAGTTACACGAGTTCCGTTGTCTTTCCTCCCAGCCAGCTCAGGACTATAGGAGAAGTGTCAGCATTCCTAAATAAAATGTTAGCAAACATCAATACGGGAATAGATCTTTTTGTAGAAGTATTTGTTTTATTTGTGCATTAAGTTGAGAGGGACAAGAACTTGTAAACTGCCTCCAGGGATACAAGGCAGGAGTAGTCAATCAGCTAATTCTACACTGGGGTATATCCTTTAACTAATATAGCGTAACTTAGATAGCATGTAAAGTCATTTGGTGAGCAAAAAACAGACTTCTGTTATGCCCTCTGACAATTACATGCAGCCTTCTTAAATGGTACCTTGTAATTCTAAGGGTTACTGAGAAAAAATGGATGCTAACTATCCTACAGCTAAGGTTACCATTCTTCTTCCTTTAAAAAAAAAAGTTTCCCTTTTTTAAAACAATAATTCTATCTTTAAATAGGTAATTAAAAGATAATTTGAAATTAATGTCTATTTAAAAATTTGTTTCTTTTCTAAAGCAGAACTTCAAAAGGACAATATATGTTTTGAAACTGTAATTTGTCTTAAAGAACTTTCCTCTAAGAAATTTATCAACTAAAGTCTGTGAAGCAGAATGTAAGTGAAATTGAAGAAAACCGTCTCTGGTTTCCTGTGAGCTCTCTACCTTGGCCAACAGGGAACTAATAAGGTTGCTGAGAAAAATCTGTCCCATTTTAATTTATGTTTTAATTTCAAATTGGTTTATAGGTCAGACTGCTCTAATGAAAGTATAGAAAGGGACACATATACGTGGATTTTATTTTTTTAAATATTGTCAGCAATATTTCTTGACCACTACTAAGCACACATGCTTGCTGCTTGTTAACTTATTAACAGTGGCTAAAACTAAACTCCATTAAAATGAAGTGGAAATCTCTTCTTGACTGAGGAAGTGATCATGTTCCTCATTCCCATAACAAATTGGAATGTAGGCGTGGCCATTCGGGAAGAGACAGATAAAAGCATTACTGGTTTCACCAAATGCCATTCCTTTTATTGGCTGATAGCCTGGTTCTCTATAAAGATTTCTCTCTGATATCCAAAATGACTAGCAGGAAATTGCAGGAACGAACAACTCTGCTACCCCATGCAGTCTACAGAATCTACAGTCTAAAGAAGAATCTCTTTAAGACTAAATCTCAGTTCGGTTTTATTCACCAGAATTCATCCCTACAGAGCCAGTACCGGGGATGCAGATTCATAATCAGAGGCCACCCAGTGAATTCTGGTTAAACTTTGCAGTGGAAGGGATGTTTCTCCTGAACTGCCAGCTTTGAGCAAGCTGTCTTCTACTTCCCTGCTCCTATAGAGCCCAGACATTTAGACAGCCCCAGCACCCATTTAGGCAGCCCCAGCATTGTCGTGGTGCCCGCTACACCTCCTCCCCAGGACAGCAGGGAATTAGAAGTAAAGTACTTTGTAGTGTCCAAATCTGCTTTTAAATCCCCAATGCCGTTATATGGCCAAAATTAAATAATTTTTAGCTTATTTCAGTGTTATGGCCATGCATGGTGCTCCTCTGTGTCCTCCAGCTGATGTTGAACCCTTCCTAAGGCTTTGTGTCTCACTCTTACAGACATCACTGTTCACTGGCTACAGCATTACACAAAGTCTAGTTGCAAAGCTTTCTGTCAACAAAAATACATTTTAGTGTTTGTTTATGAAACTACTACATTAGAGTTATTTTGACAAATTCGAGGTAGATGTGCGTATAGAGCCATAGGTAAATTCCATATATTTTCATATTATGGAGGTATTTAACAGCTTTTTCTCCCCTTCCACAGGTTATTATACAACCATAAATAAATGACTTTTCTTTTTAACACTCCCTATAATTATGTAACAGTCACTGTAAATATATGTAAAGATGCTCATATCAAGCAATTTAATGTCAAGGTGAAATCCATAATAGAGCATATGGAATGCAGTTCTATTGAATAAAAGAGACCTTCATTTTTCTGCTTAAGCTAGAAACATATTCTTCAGAATATTATAAACACGGGCACTAGTCTATATTTCTCTTGATGTTCCCTAATTAGTATCTTTCTAAAAGGTTTGTCTTAAAAATGAAGTAAATAAATGTGGGTAGAGTCAAGTCTCAAATGATCCAGAAGAGCTTCAAGCTTCTGCATCTGTACATGGTACTGATCGTAAAACTGGATGTAGGATTTTCAATTATGCTCTGGAAAATCACATCAGGAGACATTCTGGATGTCTGGTTTTGACAGGTGTCAGAGACTGAAATATTACAGTTTATGACTTAAACTTTTTCATGAAGGGCTTTTAAAACTTGCAAAAGCTGCAGAGAAGACTACCACACCCTGAATGGGGCCCTCACTGAGGCCTTACGCTGCTCACTGATGAAGATAAGAGAAAGTAACAACTCAGGGCTGGGGACATTCCCAAAGCACAGGCTTGACACCCTCGGGGTGGAGAGCACAGCCCCAGGGCTGTCAGCTGCCAGGCTCGCACAGACCCTCGCACCAAAGGGTGGGGGGAGAGAGGCTCTGGGTGCTGGAAAAGCCCCTGGTGAGAGGCGCAGTGCCCGCCCATCCTCCTCTGTGCAGAGGGGCCCGGCTGAGGGCCCTTCACCCGGGGCAAAAGCTGATCTGCAGCAGAGGGGGTGTCATGGCCCACCAAAGGGCCCCCCTCAAAGGGGTGCCCAGGCCGTGCCCCAGGGCACTGCAGATGGTGCAGCAGACCCTCGGTGTTACAAGGGACAGTGTGTCAAGCTGGCCCCCGCAAGGGAGGCACCTGGGCGTTCCCACCTGCCCGAAGTATGAATTAATCCACGGGATTCTTTACTCCTCGGCGTGTGGCGTGGCGTGGCAGTGAGGGACCCTCACCACCAAGAAGACCGGATGGCGGGGAGCAACGAGAGGCCTTTGGGACCCTCGGATGGGTGATGTGCTCCCACCTAAGCCCTGTCACCTCTCCCTGCCCCCCACCCCCCACGCACACTTCTTTCTCTATGTCTTTATTTCTTTTCTCTTTCTTTCTCTTTGCCTCTTTTACTATTAAATAAAATACATCAATTTTTTGGCACCAACATCTAACCTCATTTGGCTTTAGTCTCATTTTTGGGAATATATTGAACCTTCTCTAAGTTCCATCTGGTTTATGCATAGAGACTTAGTTTTCTTTCCTCTTCTGTGTTTAAACCGGATCGTAACAACAGGATAATCTGGACTGCAGATATTTAGGTGTCCTGAGAAAAGCTTTTATATATCCAAGTGGAAGAAACTGGAGTATGGTTCATCCTTGAAGTGAGAAAGTTCAAGTACTTCCACCTTAAAGTAAACATAGAGTAAGTTTGCGTGCTGCCAACAAAGCACTAGGTCTGTCTCAGTCCAGATAGCTGCAAGAAACAATTGGGATCTTGCCCTCAGTAATTTTAGGGCCCATCAGGGTTGAAGTTTGGGTCCTGATGTAACTGGCAAGTTTAACCATGATTTAGGGTTTTTCCTATTACCGTATTTCTGCAGAGCCACAGAATAGTTTATGTTTGCAAAAATATGAATCAACAAACTGATGTCTCTCATGGCTGAGCTTTAAGTTGAAAAGGATTCTGTACTTTGATGAACTGGTGGGACTCGTGTCACTGTCTTCATCCCAAAGAAGGCAGCTACTAAAAGGGAAGAGTCTTCCCCTCAGCCCTCACAGGGCAGCAAGCTCAAATGCCGCAGGGCTTTATTTTATTTGGGTCTGTAACTGGGCATGGCCTGAAGCAGTCTTTTTTTCCTGAAAATGTTGCAAAATAACAGGAACACAGATGAAGCAGGTAAGAGGCAGGCAGGGTGGTGACAAAGTAGTTTAGTATGTCCATACTCATGATATTTCCACTGACCTATTGGGCTGAATACACAGAGTATTTCAGTATGATTTATAGTTGCTAATTCCATTACCCATAGATCCCTTTCAGAAAGCCCTCACAGCTAATGAATTTAATAACACAAGGGCCAAAACTTGGATATTTATCACTGTCGAAAACCATCAATAACTGTGGAAACATTAATTTTTACAACTGTGACTGCTTGCAACCTATTTTACCAATCATAAACTGCTCTTTAATCAAAATCTGTTCACCTCTAAGGTCATCAAAAATTTGCTGCCAGGCTACTTGTAGATGCCTGGCTTTTGCAAACCGAGATGATAGGCTTACTCTGTAAGCTGTAATCTCTCCCACTTTGTTCAGAGTTTTAGAATAGTGATTGTACTATCCCCTGTGAGTTCCCACTGATAGAAGTTACAACTCATGATATTGACTGAACCCACCACTTTTAAGTAATGGCAGGAATTACACATTCTCCTGAAAATAGCACCTTTAAGCTGGCTGGGAGCTGTCAATCTTCGCTCTGTCCTTTGAATGCCGTGTAATGTTAATTGTACCAGCAGCTGCTTGATCTGCTAAACAAACCACTGGAAGCCTGAGCTGGTTGTTTAGGCTGATCCCTCAGACTCCATCAGAACTGGAGTGCTGCTTTTCTTCTCCCTTCACATTTTGTCCTTGACCTCTCTGACTCATCCACAAAGGGGCCTGTCTTGTGTTGGCACAGACTGTAGTGATTTAAGAGAGTCCTGTCTCGGGTGGATGGGTATTAGAATCTGACGGATGTACCACCTGCAACAAAGGAGAGGGAAGGGAGTGAGTCGGAGTTTCATTGCAAATTTTTCATATTAATTGACATAAATGTGAGCATTTCACATAAATGGAATGTTTTTCACATAAATATTATGCATAGACCACATTAGTATTTAACAGCTATGTGAAGAAATACCATAGAACAAAGCTATAATTCAGGCAATTCAGTAGAATAAAAGCACCTCAGGAACCGTTGCTCTTCATTCCCCTCTGGCAATGTTAATTTTATATGAACACACGTTGGCGTGTTTATATTGTCAGGTGCTTCTGCATGATATCATTTAAGCTTTGCATCTCACCCACAGTACACAGCATTATAACCTGAAACTCGTTTCAGGTTACAAACTACAACACAGAGAGGGACATTTTATAGTGCAGTGTTTATGACCAAAATTATTTTACTTCAGCAATCAGGCTCCCAAGTTAAAACACTGAGTGATGGAGTTAATTAAGGGGTAGTGCTGTTGTAACTCTAATGCTCTACAGATATAAGTGCCTCTAAAGTGAGGCAGAGTTTGTCAGGAAAGGTAATGTCTTTCATTGCACCAGCTGATACAGCTGCAGAAAAAGAAGAGCTAGCTTTGGGCCCAGAAGCCCTTCTTTTGGTTTGAGTATATTAACATTTCTATCATCAGAAAAAGCAGAAACGCTCCCCCACGCACACCTTAAAAAAAGAGTAGATCAGTCTTATTTCGAGAACTGTGCAAAGTAAAACTGACAAGTTAAGTATACGGTACAAAGGCAACAGATTCCAGAATTTTTTGACAGACTGCATCCCATCCAGAAAGTTGGAAAAGGTGATGTGATAGTTCCCTAGAGAGAAATCACTGCCTTTCCCTCTCTAATGAGTTCTAACCTCCATTCTTTTGCCTGATAAAATTCTCCCACATCTTTTTGCAGCTGAGTCAAGAAATGGTTCTCTGCAGAGACCCTTTCAAGAATTAAAAAATTAAAACTTAAAATTTATTTTGAAAAATGCTGGGATCTCTAGTATTTTTTTCACTTTTGTCATGCCACTAATGGAAGTTTTACCAGAAATGGAGCCCAGCAGTGTTACCATCCTGATGTGCAACAATAATGGAAAATTACTGGCAAATGCAGGAGTCTTGATGATGAAAATTCCTTATGCTCACTGTTGCTAAGGGTTTTAAGGCATTAATACTCAATATCATATGCAGGTAATAAAGTCCACTTATACTATTTGACTTGTGAAGATTTTCTAGTGGACAAGTAATACAGCATTTGTTTGTTGGAAATTAACCAAAAGGGTAAATTAAAATATGGTAAAATCCCAGGCTCATGTTAGACTACTTAAATAAATACGGAATCCATAAGGAACTTTAGCCAAGTTTACTGCTATATCACAAGAGACTGTATTAAGCAGAATTAAAGAAATATAAAACATTCACTTCTGTAAAAACAAGAGTGTTCTAAAGAAAGGTCTGCTGGTGATGGTCCCATCAATCCCTGTTTCCTCTGGTGTTCAAAACTGGGTAATTACATTTTTGTAATGTTTCCTAGAATGAGGTCCAGTATGAGTGTTTATAAAATATAGTTACTTAGGTCTTATAGGACAAGTTTAGCTTTTAATGTAAAAACATTAAAAGGAACAAGAAAAGGAAGTGCTGCCATCATAAGCAGTCCTTCCTGCTTCTATGCAGAGTAGAGGGACCTGACAGAACTTCCCAGTGCTTGAAGGGTTTATAAGAGCACGAGAGGGACTTTTGACAAGGGCATGCAGTGTTACGAGGAATGAATTTAAACTGACAGAGAGCAGACTTACATCAGATATTGGGAAGAAGTTCCTCCCTATGAGGGTGGTGAGGCCCTGGCCTAGGTTGCCCAGAGAAGCTGTGGCTGCCCCATCCCTGAAAATGTCTAAGGCCAGGTTGGATGGAGCTTGGAGCAACCTGAGATAGTGGAAGGTGTCCCTGCCCATGGCAGGGGGCTTGAAATGAGATGTTTAAGGTTCCTTCCAACCCAAACCATTCCGTACTTCTAAGCATGCTTAAAAAATAATCACAGATTGGTTTGTAAGTGAGCAGTAGTACAGCCATAGAACTTTTAAATAAACTAAATTAAACTCCCTGAACATATGTTGCTATTTTGTTCATTTAATAATGGATTGCCAGCTAATTCACACTCTACTGAGACACATCCAGTAAATTAAAAAAAAAAAAAAATCCAAATGTACCAAGAAATAATAAATTCAGGAACTGAAAGAAATTAAAATATTTCAAAAGCACTACAGGTTAGATGCAAACCTTTTATGGTTCATTACGTTTTAGTATATTCTCTCTGATATACTTCACCTAATAACAATACAGGCTATTGTAGCCTTGTCAGTAAATGATAAAGCAGTTCAATTACCCTGTCTTTTATATGGATCCAAAAAGTATAGTAAAGTATATTTCAGAACTGTTAGGAAAATAGTTCTGCCAAGGCTTGGCTAATTTTCAAAACTAAATTTAAATTATGTGCTAACTAGTTGATTAAGTTGTTTATTTCAATTTTGTCAGTCTGTAAAGCAATTTGGCTACGTGTTTATGATTACAAAGGCATTTTAGCCTGACTCTTAAGGAAAATGAGTTTATGTTAACGCTGCTCTTGTCCATCCTTCTGATCTGTCCATCAATACCTTTTGAACAGAATGGCAGCACTCAACTACCACAGCAGAGCCAGGGAATTTCCTGAGTTAACTGACTTTCCACTTTCTGAAAAGCAGAAGCCTATTAAAAAAACAGGATCTGAGTTATTTCATGTCCTGAAAGGAAAAGCAGTAGTAGCAGAACTCAGGAGCTGAAGAGGAGCTGTTGAGGTCTGTGCTCTGTAACAGTGGAATACCAAGCTCCATTACCCAGTTGCCGTGGAGCAGCATGTGTTCAGTGCTGTTTGTGAGATATCCAAAAGAACAAGCCAGAACCAAAGAAGAAGAAACATTCAGGAGAGAAAAAGAACTTCTTCCTTCAAATTTCAAAGGAAAGAGAGAAAGTAGAACTCCTTCAAGCTAGCAGAATTTCAACACAAGATTTTCTTGTTTCCATCTCCCATCCCTACTGCAATTTCTCTTGGTGTGAGTACATGGAGTTTGGGAAGTGCCTCAAAGCAGAAGAGCTTATCAAATTAACACGGTGTTTTTCATGTTACTGAATAATGAAAACAAAACCCCTAAAAATAAAAAAAAAAACAGGTGGAAAGAGGTTTGAGTAGAGTTTGTGAAGTGGGTGGGGAATGTGCAAGTTGGAGTAAAAAAAATCACCAGAATGTGTCTGACTTTTCAAGAAACATCACAGTTCTCAATGGGCTCTGCTGAAAGGAGAGGACTACTTTAAAAAAATTATTTCTCAGGGGAAAGGATTTAGAAATTTTATAAACAGTCTCTTTTGTATGTAAAAAAAGGAGCTAAATGCAGATGAGAAGGCCAGTGATGAAAACCAAGAGAATCATTTCTGGCTTGGTTACTCCTCAGGTGGAAATCTGATTTGAAGCAAATTATGGCAAGCGTTAAGTTTGAGCTGAAATAATGTTATTTAGCTACATTTTTAGATGAATAGAAATTTCTATCACATCAAAGAAGACAATGAAAACAAATAACACTGTATTTGCATAACATACATAAATGTTTTTATGTACAAGAATTAAAAAATATGAACATTATTAGCAGCCATTAAAAATAAAAGCAGGAGTTGTTATGGATAGCATTAAGTAAGCCAATTTCTATATCAGTCTTGTACATTTTGGAAGCCTGTTGGCTTTAGACAAATTATCTTGCATAATATCCCCTTTTAGGTATTCAAATGATTTTTCAGTAAGTTATTTTACATAGTCTGTTGTTTATTTAGGGTCTTGGAGAATCCTAAGTGTGCATACTTAGATTTAATGCTGTTCTATATCCCAAGCAACGTTTTTTGTGTTATAAAAATAATGAGATACAGACTTCGTTTCAAGCAAAATAAAAACAACTTTGCCCAAGTAGAAAGTCTGTAAAAACTAATTGGAAACTCGGGTTGATTCTCAGCATAATGAGTTTGCAGTGCTTCACTGAAATGAGGGTCTGATGAAGAAGACTTTTTAAATCACCAAAATAATCAGGCTCCAATGTGAGGTTTTCTGTGATGCCAGTAGCTAGATGAAAGGGTGACAAGTGTGATAATTAAAAAGGAATCCCCCCAGGAAATCTGATGTGTTGATGTATTGTGATAAATTGCACTGGGAGATATAAGGTACCCTACCAGCCAGAGAGACTTTATGCTTCCCAAAGCAGAACCAGTCTATTGCGTGGAACAAACTGAACTCTGTCAGACAATTGTGTGCCATTGACGGGATAGAGACAGGGTAGATAAAAGGGGAAGAAGGGAACTAAAAGATGTGTTGCCATATAGATTATACAGGGTTCTTTTTCCCAAACACCTAGAGAAGCAGTCACCTTGGCTGCTCGTCATTTACTGCATAGCTCTTGATGTGCCTTGTAGAGTCTAACTGTGTGTCCTGGCAAAATCAGCATTCTTCTAGCAGGACAGTGCCTCAACCATTGAAATGACTTGTCCTGAAATTATAGGTTGTATAATTTCTGAAAATTTTCTGTAGAGTGGATTTAAGATTGATACCTTAAGTAAGGGAATGTCATTGATCAAATATGTAAGGATGCTGGACATCAAATATTATGTGCAGAATTTGGGTAGCTTTCAACTCTAAAATAACTGGATACAGGATTTGCCTAGATTAATTATTTTATGAAAGTGCCTTAGCAGATTATTTTGGAGCCCTGGACTGTTAACCCCAGTGATTTAATTTACTGAGGTTCCCAATTTTCTAATATGCTTAGAAATGCTTTTCTGGTATATGCAAACGAGTATTACAGCGTAAACCTTAGTGCAACTGTAAGAATGCTGCCTTGATAAAAGATCAATGAAATTAAAAAGATTAAGCCTGGGCCAAATCTGTGACAGCTTTGCTTACCACAGCATTTAAAAGCTTATGTGGAGCACTAAACAACCTTGTTTCTCCAGTTGGGGTAAGCTGGGACTGTCATGGAGGAAAAGGTGCTTTTTTTCCACAAGCCATTCCAGGAAAGGAGGGAATGCACTTTCATCTTTAGCCTTGAAGTCTCATCATGTCATAATGTAAAGAAAGCATGTGTTGTAAATGGATGGCAACAGTTCCTTGCAGGGAATTTTTGCAGGTTCATCAGAGCTTCGCTTCAGCTGGATTTGTGCAAATTTAACTGGACATCTGCTAAGGTAAAAGGGAGAGTGAGGGTAAGTACAGAAATGGGATAAAGCTGCGTTACACACTGAGGTGAGGTAGCTGAAGGAGTTTCAGGTTAACAAGTTCACAGATCACTCAATCTGGCAGCAATTTTTACCACTATCTTCTTTACCAAGTGTTTGCTATTGTCCATAGCTGTGTATCTGGCTCTACTGAGAGTCTTTGGAAACTTTGGGGAAGTAAAGACAACAAGGTTTTATTGCTCCTTCAAAGTACTGTTGCACCGTTTGTGTCTTTGTTGTCCTTTGCAGGAGAATTGAAGCTCAGTGGCTCAGGCTGAGCCACCTTGAGCTGTGTGGCAGTATTTGTTAGCACAGGACAGGACCCTGTGCAGGTACAGCATCCCTTTGGGGTACTGGGGGGCAGCCTTAGGGTCCCATAGGGCAGTGGCAGCACAGGGAGCAGGGCCTTGGGTACCCATCACAGGTGTCTTTGACTCTGTGTCCTTCTCATACTGGTCCAGTGGCTATGAGCTCCCTGCCAGCTCATCTGCCTGTAGCTGCCATAAAAGCTTTTCTCCGGGTGTCTGGATCATGTGCTTCAGAGACCTTTTCTCAGCTCTCATTTAACAAATGCATAACAGACTCCAGGAGTGTGTTGACATTGTTTCATGAAAGATGTTTGTTAGGTAGTAGGACCTATTCAGTCATTTTCTCTCTCAAATTGAAGTGCAAGACTAAGTTTTATACTGTCTGTTTCTTTCATAGATGTTTTAAATGAGAATTATACCTTGTGAAACCAATTGGTATCTGTGCTACAATTCAGTGTCGATTCATCTGTTCTTTACCTTCATCCCCAAAAAATCCTGACAAATTAGATGAATGTCATACCACCTTCTTTTTTGATTCTTGTTTATTTGGGCTTTGTTTGTTTTGCTGTTGTTGAATTGCACCGCTGTAGGGTGTGTCTGTATCTGACAGTCTCTGTTTCAGTACACGGTTATATTTTAAATTATTTCAAATATTGCAGCTATGTTCACAGGAAACAGGGTTAAGAACATGATAAAGCACAATCCTTTATTCCCAACAATAATTGTATCACAGAATCACAGAATGGGTTGGAAGGGATCTTAAAGATCATCTTGTTTCAACCCCCTGCTGTGGGCAGGGGTACCTTCCGCTATCTCAGGTTGCTCCAAACCCTGTCCAACCTGGCCTTGGACACTTCCAGGCGTGGGTCAGCCACAGCTTCTCTGGGCAATCTATGCCGGTGCCTCACCATCATCACAACAAAGATTTAATTCCTAGTATCTCATGTAAATCTGTCCTCCTTCAGTTTAAGACTTCAGTCTCCTCTTTCCTTTTTTAATTAAGATGAACAGAAATGAACCACTAACTGCAAAACAACATTTAAAGACCATCTTGATCTTTCTAAAATAATAATCCTCCGTGTGGTTCACTGTCCTTTGCTTGTTGTTTCAGATATGCCTGGTAGCCCACATAACCAGTTCACCTTCAGACCGCTGCCACCGCCGCCTCCCCCACCGCACGCCTGCACCTGCGCCCGGAAGCCGCCTCCCTCAGCCGACTCCCTGCAGAGGAGATCGATGACCACCCGCAGCCAGCCCAGCCCGGCTGCCCCCACGCCCCCCACCAGTACACAAGATTCGGTGCATCTTCATAACAGCTGGGTCTTGAACAGCAACATACCGCTGGAAACCAGGTACGGACCGGGGCCGTGCACCGCGGATCTCAGATGTCGAGCGAAAAGAAATGAGACAGGGAGGAGGCCTGACACTGGCACGGGCTGGTGAAGGGCAGTTACAAGTCTGTCGTTCGGGACGTGCCAATGTGTTTTGCTTTGAGGCCATCCCAAGTAGCCGCATGAGGCCTTATTTGCTTGATTCATCTAGATCACCAATACTCAAAAGAGCACGTTTTGCAAAGTATTGGAAGATAGTGATTTCTTTAAGGTGTGTAGGTTACAGTGGTATTTTATGGTTGTTTGTGGTCAGGATTTGTGCTTGTGTATTTGTCTTAACCTCCCTCATTCTCCCAGGACCATTTTGTAACGAGCAAATACAAGTTTGGTTTACTCAGTGTACTTTGGCACTTCTGGAGTCACACAGAGTCAGGAATGGTTGGGGTTTGAAGGGATCTTTGGGGATCACCCAGTCAGGCTGCAGCTTTCCTGTGGAGAAGAAAAGACCAGAAATAACACTAAAATAGGATTTTCCTCAATAAATATTTAAATACTTTATTGCATATACTGCCAAAGAATACAATTTGATAATCATTTGCCAATGGAGAAATGATACCGACCCAGGTAGTGGGCATGGGAAGACTTACCTCTGGGAGCTGGGGAAGGGAGGGTTCAACTGCAGGATAATTCACAATTTGCACAAATGATCTACTCCGAAAAACAGTTGATGGCAAACAGATTCTGTATTCAGGCAACTTACATTTCAGTACCCAAAGCTCTGCACACTTTCCTCTGACATTTTGACTATAATAAGCTTTTTTTCATTTGTTCCTAGTAAGTATTAGCCAGTTTAGTGACTTTCAACTATAGCTATGTTTGCTGACTTGATTTTTAAAACAAGATCTTGATTTTCTTCAGTCTTCTTCCTCTTCATTGTGAACAGAGCACGAAGACGTTTTCACTAGGGTTTCCTTTGGGTTTTGCCATTTTAAAGCACATAAAGTGCAAGAGTTTGTGAAAGTTGTGTTTGGTGAAACAGATACATTTCTGACATCCGCCTAATTGGATCCAGAAAATACAAGGTATTATGCACGGAAATGTTTGGGGTTTTTTAACACATATGTCCAAAGCCCAGTTATCACAATTAATCACTGAAATCTAGATTTTGTTCTTTTATAAGAAGGTTGGTTTTATTACAAATATTAATCTTAATATACATCTTTAAACACTTGACTGCTGCTCATCAGAAGTGTCAAGTTTTAGTTCTGCTATTAAGTTGGAATTGAAGAATATGCCAATTCATTCTGAAATAAAACTTTCCTTATTTGTCTTAAGGACAAATGTCAGAAAGAATCAAGGAGGATGGAAACTTTCCTGTAAAAGTGAACATAAACAACATTTTAGTTCAGCTGTTCCTTCTGGAGCTAGAAGCTTCTGCTTACACAGTCTTTAGAAAAATAAATCTCTGTTGTTTCTGGTGTATCAGTATCTATCTGTACTTTTTGCTGCAAGAAAGGTGATCCCTGGGTGTTCTGTCCCATGAACTTTTAGTTCTCTTCAGTTAACAGTCAGGTAGATCTTTTTAAGCCTCTCTGCATCCCCATTCACTACATTTCCATCAGACTTCATTGGGGGAAAATACTTTGCAGTTTATTTTTCTTTCAAGTTCAGTTTAATTTTTCTGGTTTATTAAAATTTTTTGCAAATTTTAAGCTTCTCTTAAAGGAAAAATACAGAGATATATAGCTGTAAAGGAAAAATACAGAGATATATAGCTGTATCTATAATTATATAAAGGGCTGTGCGGTGAATTAGGATTCAGACTGGAAACCATCCTATGGGCTACACATTAGTCATTCACAAAGTCTGGGAACTTTCCACATTCTGACCCTTCAGTGGTTGTTTCAGCTGATTTCATGCCCCCACTGGTCGCTCCCAGCAGCCTCTCACGAAGCTGGCTGAAAGGCTGGATAATCCAAAAGGAAAATCTGTGAGTCTGTTTGCCAGGATCTATCTGCAGTTTGTGTGCAGACAAGTGCTGTAGCAGGGGAACACTGTAATAAAAAAACATTTGTGATCACCACTTCCCAGAACTCTATAGTGCACAGTACAGCCTTAGAGAAAATGAAGGGCTTGCAGCTTGTTTTTCCTTCCTTTAACTGGCGCTTTGGCCTAATATCTGGATTCCCTTGCTTTCCTTCTCCATTAATGTTTGGCTGCCCGTTAAAAATAATCCTACAAAATAAAGGGAAACATTTCAAAGATATGTTTCTGTGCCAAATCTTTAATGATACCAATCTTGCTAATATCCACATACCTAATATGTCTAAGCAGATTATTTTTTGTTACATTTGGAACATTTGCAATCAAAAAGAAAATTTAGACAGTAATGTATTCCCTACTGTAACAACTAGGCAAAAATTAAAATACACATTTCTTCCAACCGTATCTCCTGTTAATCCATAAACATGCGTTTGATGTTTTATCTACTGCCATGGAATATTAGGGAATTTTCAGGCAGGAAAATATTTTCTAGAACTAATCATGTGACTGTAAAACCTATTCACTCTGGACAGATAGAAATGAAGCAAGTTTGTAAGTCTGCTCATAATGATAATGTGTCATATTTATGTAAAAGAAAATTCTGTAGTTCTGAAAATGTTTGCAGTACTCAGATTAAACATGTACTCTTACATAATTAGAATTTGAAGCCCTAGATTGGATGGTAAGGGGCTGCAGTAAAGGCGTACCATGGTGTATAACACGTGTTTGAAAGTTTTCTTGTACAGTAAAACCTGGTTATATTTTTATAGAAAAGGGCAAATCAGAAATTTTGTTTTGTGCTTCATCTAGAGGTGTTACATGCACTGATCTGCAAAGCAGACCTAGCTTACTAATGCAACTGTTTCATGATGAGACTGACTTGGAAAGATGAAATTGCTTGTTCAAGTTCACACCAGCTTTTGTCAAAGCTAAAATTAGAGTCTGTCTGTATGTTGTTGCCAAGGCCAGTTCTCTAACTCTGGCAGTTATTCTGATTATAAGCAACCCAAATAAAAATAAGAATTAAGAACAGCTTTAAAACTCCAGAGGACATGTTATCCAACACCTGCTGCTGAAGGAATTGGAGAAGAGTTGTACCTATAGGAGGTGTAGCAGCTCAAACTGGTGATTGTGCTGCAGCCTTCAGCACTGTAATGTGCCCAGAGATGCAAATGCAGGCTCCATCTATGCATGCACACACAGTTTGGAAAAATATACAATGCCATTATTAAAATTACTTATGAACATGCAGTAATTTCATTGTCACACAGAGAAATAATTTTAAAGCATTGCTAGAAAAAGACCGCAAGGATCTCTCACACCACATAAAAACATGGGAAACATTGATTCTCTTTTTTAGGATAATGTTATTGGGCTCTTACGTAAATTGATTTTTTCCCTGTCCCCCAGAATAAAGTACTTGCAACCTATTGCCTATTCCCTTCCTTTCCACTAAAATAATTGTTTTTTCAGGCTTCCTAGATACTTTGCTCTAATACTTCAAATCTTGTGATTTACAGTGTCATACATTGTCATTATCTCTGACAGCCTCATCTGAATATAGCTTACTACTTTTTATGGAGTAAGTTTTAAACCCTGATAACTCAAAGGAATGTTTTTTGTTTTCTCCATGCCCTGCTAGTTAACTCAGTATTTGTTTCCATATCTTGCTTTGGGATTTTTTCTGCTGTTTGCTATTTATTTTCCCACTTCAGTCAAATCCCCAAATACGAAGTAAAATCTAGATGTTAAGTAGGGATTTTTACCTGAAATTTTTCTTACTCTCCTTATAGTCTGTTACAGTTCCTTCATGGGTAAACCATTGGTCACACTTATTCTGAGTTAAGTTTTGACTTAGATTACCAAAGCATTAGAATTTTTACGTTTTCTGCCTAAATCTCATAATTTAGCTAATTTTGATTTTGTTTCAAAGTGGTGGTTTTAGTCTTGTTTTGTGCGTCAGTATTTAAGGTATTTGCTTGTTCCTTCCTTTTTTAAATCAAATTTTGTCCTAGTTCCTCTAGCCCATTTAGCAGTGTTGGCAGTAAGGTTAATGCTGTGCTGAATGGACTGAAATCTCCCTTCACTGCACTGGCAATGAGCCAAGTCCTGTGGAAAAAGACAGCTTAATTTAAGCAATCTTATCACCATGGTAATAGCTCCTCTAGGGGACAGTGAGGTACCAGACCATAAACCTGAGATTCAATTATCATTAATTTATATAAAACTTTGAAGTACCAGAATAATAAGAGGAGTATTTGGGGTTCAAGTAAGTTATTATTTTCACTTACAATTCAGCAATATTTCAGGGCCCTAAAGTTCAATTATGTCTCTAAACACTTGAAAACCTTGAGAATTTTGTAGTTCATGAAGTGTATGTGAATCATCACATAGATGGAATCATTCTTTTCTGTGTTACATAGTTATTTAATGTGTATTGGTATAGAGTAGCTGTATTTGTTTTCCTGAAAATATCGTGGTTAGATTTCTGTTTGGTATAGGGGGATCTTGACAAAAAGCAAGAGATTTATTCTGTACTATGATTTAGCTTTGTTCCTTTAAAATCAACCTCATAATTATTTGTTCTCTTCAGGAAGTGCATGGATAACCTTTCAAATCACAGACGCCTGTACGTAGTCCCTTTCTGTGTAAGCTGTAGTGATTATAAAAGCAAAAAATAATTAAATAAAAATACATCTAGAAATACACAGTTCAGTGTGAGATCTTGAAAGGTTTGATCTTTCTCCTTGGTCTCTGCATTTTGAGCATCTTGTGGATCTTGCGAATCTTGCGAATCTTGCCTCCAGTGCAGAGACACAGAAAGCACTTTTGTGCCTTGATTTTTTTCCCAGTTCAGTGTTTCCATAGCAAACAGAGCAGCTTTTACAGCTCCCAAGGCTGACAGGTGTTAATGATCATAAGCCACCAAACAGGGAGACAATTTCTACTTGAGCAGTGCAATGCATTGGGAACTTGTTTGCAAATGGAGCCTACTCCTGAGCTAAATGACCGGATTTGCTCATTTCCAAGAATAAATGCAGGGGAGGGCTTCCTTTATGATCTTTCCTTCAAATTATGTTGGCCAGTATTTGCTATTATGATATTTCTCTTGTATTTTCTCATTTTCTACCTAATTAAACAATAAATCAACATATATAGAGGCTGACCATATTAAAAACAGACACATGGCAACGGTTTTAAATTCATTGAGTCCCATGTGTTTTCACTGCACAGCAGAAAAGATCTGAAAATATTTCAGTCTTCTGAATCCCAAAAGATAAATTGAAGACTGTAAATATGACCATGAACTTGAAATAAAAGCTGTAAATATGACCTCAAATTTAGTAATGCAAGAGGGAAGGTGTCTTTTATGGAAATAAAAATATAAACATTTGTCAGCTACAATGAAGTACAACTTTAATGTCAGCAGCAATGGCACTTGAGGGTCCTACTTTTGAGTAGTTTGAGATCTAGTCACTAAGGACAATAAGGCAATTTAAATTGTTCTTACACTCTATTGTATTTTGGCTTTGTGAGAAGCTCTAGTGTGGGCTTCCCTGAAATAGTGGGATAGTATTTGTGTAAGGGTTTTTTTATGGAGGCTAAATATAGTAACTTGAACAATCACACTGCAGATACTCCTTGTTCATTATTTTGAATAATGTGATGGTCTATAAAGTTATAACTAGAAATAAAGCTATGTTGTGATTTTATGGCCACCAATGAGCAAGCAGCCTTTTAGCTTTCTATGAAATAGTGTTTCCATTTACAAAACCAGAAACAGACTGAATCTAAATTTTGAAAGAGAACAATAAATATCAGTTAATACAAAGGGTCTAGGCTGTGAGAAGGGGTCAGAGACAAGAAAACAATTCTACCTTTTCATTTCAAAAAAAATCAGATATGTTTGTGTTATGTTACTGCCCAGAAATTCTCTCTTTTCTGGATAGCTATTTCTAGGAAAACTGGTTTCGAAGACTAAATGGTATTTATGTAGCTCATGTGATACATCTCTTATCAAGTAAACTTTGCCTTATTTGTCACAGTAGCTGGACAGCTTGGATTAGACCATATGCATGTAGGTACTTGGAAGTAGACTGAAATGCTGGTAACAAGAGTCAATGAGAATATGTATCAATATTCGTAGGAGGAAATCAATGGCAAAGAGAACTGAGGGGCAACTACTTCAGTTACTCATTCCTTTCTTTAAGTCATGCTTCCAACCACAGAATATAGGCAATAAAATTAAAATATTGGGATTTTTATCCTTCTTAATTCATGGTTTCAAAGTACTCTGCAAATATTATTTCATTTATATGACTTACGTAAATATTATCGTAACTGCTATTTTTCATATTTTCCACAAAATAATCTTAAAATTTGGTGAAGAAAAAGAAGTAGAGAAAGCCATGAGCTTATTCCTTCCTTGCATCACAAATTTCTGTGTCCCTTGGTTCGGTTTTACTCAGCTGCTGTTTGAGTTGGAGTGCTGCAGCTAAGTTCTAAGCCACAGAAAAGCACTTTTGAAAATTACTGCATTAATGCAGAGATGTCACCACGGTTCAGAGTAACAAAGCCTGTACTGGTATATGCAAGGGTAATTTTGTCGTCAGTGTGGTCATTTTTGTTTTATCTTTTTTTTTTTCCATTAAATAGCCAATGAAACCAGAAAGCTGTTGTATTTTGGACAACAGTTTCATTGTAGAAACCCTTCTTGATTGATTTTGGAACCATCTTATATTTATATAATTATTGTCCCAGATTTCTGCCAGAGACTTGAAAGTTTAGCCACCTGATTAACAGGCTTAGCTTGCCTACAGCAACAACAGACAAGTGAGTCAGCATCTCATCGCTGCTTGTTCAGTACTGAAGCAAAAAGCGAAGGATACAGATTCCTTTTACATCCAGGCTTACAGTGCTCAGTTTTCAGATGCTATGTAAAGAAAACATCAGTGAATAAAGGGTAACAATTCTATGTGAATGATTCAAAAAGCAAGTCCAGCTCAAAGAGGAAGTTTTAACAAAGTGTTCCTGTTCAAAAGACAAATCTCAGGGAGGGGGGGGGTGGTTCAACTTTATTTCAATTATACATGTAAAAATAGAATTATAAAATAAATTAGATAAGTAGTTTTCATGGCCATTTCTCCCTTTCTTCACCCTGGACCATCCTTGTTCCCATAGTTCTTGTATACAAAAAGGTGAAACAAAAGCTATAAAATTATAGGTCAGTTCTATCTATAATTACAAATCGTCTTATATTCAGATATAGTATTCCTGGGCTGGTTTTCAAGATGAGGGTGTAGTGTACATATCTTTGTGATCAAGTGGGTGTCTTGGTTTTTATATATATAATAGCTGTCTTGTTTTTATACTAAAGAGTTTGTTGAGAGCCATATGGGAGATTTATAAAAAAATACATTCTGATTAGTATGTAAGTTTAGAAGTGTCCTCTTCTTTCCCCTCCCACTTTGAGTACAGAGTAGAATGGATAGAAAACTAGGAGAGAGCGAATTTCTGCTTCTTGCTACTGTCACAGGAAATATTAAGTGATTTAAAATGGTCAAGTCCCAATGTCTTCTTGTCAGTGTTTGCCAAGGTAGATGGGCAACCATATCAGTTCCAAATCCCTTTTGGCTGCCATCTATATATTTTCTGGCTGTGCCAAAAAAGCAGAATCCTTCTTATGTTTCATCTGCTATGCCTCTTAAAAATTTCCTTTGCAATTCTGTTGACATCTAAAGGAATTACTTCAATTAAATATCAGTATACTTATACAATTACATACATTATGTGCAGCTATAAAATGCAGTTGAAAAGAAATTGGGCAACTGAAATGATTGAACTGAAGTCTTAGTTTTTCTATCACTTAGCTTTGCAGCAATTTGTAATGCTTTAGGTAACTGTTTCCTGAATGTGAAACATGTGCAGGTACAATTGTATTCCCACTTGGTTTCTCCAGGAGAAATGCAGACTAATTTTTTGGCCGAAGTATAGCAAGATTTGTGTTTCTAACTTAGCTGTTGGCTCCCTTTCAAGTCTGCTTTTGTTCTTCATTTTTTCTTCTTACAAACTCATGATTTTTAATGGAAATGGAAGGAAAGCATGTTATAGGAACAAATGAAGGTCTGGGCCTACAGATGCTTGGCACAGAGTTAATGCATAGAAAGTTACAGAAGTGATACCAAGCCCTTGACAAAGTTGAGGGACATTTCTGCAGTATCAGGATATAAAAATATTTTCTCAGAATTTAGTTACAGAATTCTGTGTGGGGTTAATCTGGTTTCTGTAATAGTATTATGTTATTGCCACATGAATTCAGTTGGGATGTTGCATCAAGCTTTCATAAGACTTAAATTGCTGTTCCAGATAAGAAGCCAAAAGTACATAATGAAATATCCTGATGGAGAGGCATGTAAAGAAATGAACTTTTCTCTAACCTTCTCCTAGCTAAGAATTGATCGTTTGTATGAACTGTGCTCTTGGAGTTATCTGCCATTCCTCCTAAGATTAAACAAGAGCACCTGGATGAGCCACGGGAAACTGCTTCTGCCCAGCATGAAAGTGGTTCTGCCATCAGCAGCACTAACAGGTCTAATTTCAGGCCTTGTGTCAGCTGAACTTCCCAGTAAGCCCCTTCCTTTCCCTTTACTGGGCATGCCCGTGGCAGGCGGGCACGTGGCTCCTGGGCAGCCGGCGTGTGGTTCCACCTCACTCCCCAGCCTGTGCTGTGCTGGGCAGGCGTGGGTGCAGAGGGCAAAGAGCTCAGTGCAGCAAAGGAACCCCACTGGGGCTTTCACTTCTTTCGTTGCTGGTCTGGAGGGCTTTGGTCCTTGTAGGATCTTTTTCTTCCATTTAACTTCTCTTGAGAGGATTCAAAGTTCAAAAGTTTTACATTTATAGAGATGAACAGATGGATGAGCAGCCACACAGACATTGTGATTACCTCAAAGAGGGAATGCTTTCCAACTGCCTCTTCTATATGTGAAGTTATTACTGAGCCTTTAGTATTTATTTATGTATTGGAGTTATCAGTGTAATAATATTAAGTGACTTTTATTTCACCAACAAATGCCTTACAGATTATGTCCTGTATTTCTCTTTTTAAGAGAATATTATCATCTTCTTTTATGGATGTTTTTGATGTTTTTGTGAACATTTAGGTTTTCTCCACTTGGAAGGAATGGTGTTATCAATCATCCTTATAAATGCTCTGATTTTTCTTGTGTTCCCAGTTTACCAAAAAAAAAGCCCAGCTTTTTTTAAGGCCTTTAAAGAGGCCTTAGCTTCTTTTCTCTTAGATCAAATATTAAAGCACACATCAGGCTGCAGTCACATCTAAACTTTTGAACTGCAGGTTCTATTATTTTGCTCCTTAGAAAGACAGCCTAATTTTATAGAATTGATAGTTTAGCATGTCTTGACGCCCTTTGGGAACCATGGTGTGCTCAGACAGATGAGGAGTCGACTGAGTTTATGAGAACATAGTCACAGTCTGGCTGTGGAAATTTTTCTTTGTGCCACCAGTGTTTTTCAAATTCTATAGAAATGTCTTTGGGTACTCAATATACTCTCCCAAAAATGGAAGCTGGAAACAATTGGGGTTTTTAAACATTTTCTCAACATTATTTCACTGGTAGCTCAGTTTCAGTGTACCATTGCTTCAGAATCTCAGTTTTATTACAAATTAGAGCAATGTAAATTCTCCTCTGTGTGAATGGAATCATCTGTCCAAAAGAGAGTGAGCTGGATCCACGTTCTGTGCACTCTTCTGCTAAGAGAGAAGCACCTCTGCTCAGTAGCTTTTTATCATCAGGCCCCTGTCATAAATTCCTGTGCAAGAGTATGAAATTATTCCTGGCTATTGATTGCGGGTTGTTAGAGCCTTAATAATAACTATCTTCTGTTCAACATTTCCTTCCCTTTACCTCTGATACCTTTGAGCTATGCACCATAGAGGACAATCAGTACTGCCAATATCAGACTTCTTTGCTGTAAGCTCCAAAAAATTTATTGCTCCTTAGAAAGACTTAGTAGGTTTTTGTCATTATGTCTTGAACATGTAAACCATGTAAGGAACAATTAACTTTTGTTATTTGTAATATTTGTATGTATATATGTGTGTGTATGTATATATGCATATTTCTCATATGTATATGCTTATATCTAACAATATGTCTTATTTTGTATGGTGATTCTGCTTATATTTCCTTGAATATCAATAGGAATTTTGGCATGACATTTTTTCCTACCAAAAGTCTAAGTGACTGTGTATCTTGTTAACTGCTGATTGAGAAGTAAAACTTCACACACTTGCTAAAGTTTTCATGTGTGACAACAAAGCATTGAATCTGGAATAATCAGCTGTGCTCTCTTGGCCTAATAGGAAGGAAGCAGGTTTATATAGTCCTGTAAGCAATTACATTACTTCATTTGAAATTATTATTTTACTGTATATGAGGTTGTAATTTTTGAACTAAAGTAGTTAGAGGTAACATGACAGCGTGGAGAGCAATGCCATCTTTCTAATGTGTGTATCTACAGCTGTGGAAGTCAGTGGGAGGGAAAACTAAAATGTGTTATCTGATGTACTGCCAGGATGGTGTACTCAGGGTCAGATGTCCAGTTTTGTCCAAGTGCAGTTCATTTGGGTAATAATCATGAAGCAGAAGTAACTAATACTCAAATTTCATTCTTGTGGTTTAGTCATAAGACTCCTGATACACAGGCCCTGAAAACTGCAATGCAAGCTAACCTGTATTCTCATTTGCTTTCTTTTTTGTATAACTGAAGGGCTCTTTAAAAGATAAAACTGCTCTGTAATACCTTTATATTGTCTATAATCTGGCATTTTGAATACCCTAACCTTTCTTTTAAAATCTTATAATGGAAATACATAATACCATACTCATTACACCATTTTACCAATTACCATTTCAGGAACATGTATTTACACTACTCTTAAAGGCAAATGTCACAGTATAACAATGTTTCATACTCTTCTGTGTTTGATCCTGCATACATCCTGCTGTGTATTCATCAAAGAAATTCTCCCAGCGTGGATTGATTGATCCATATATGCATTCAAAAACTTGTCTCGTGCACTGCTGAAGGTGTAAAGGCACATTTGCCATTGGGACGATTCTGGACCATGTCTCTTTCTCAGCTCAGACCTCATGGCTTGAGCCAGAGGAACACCAAGATGCTCTAAACTCCTTTGGGTGCATGCTGTGGCGTGAGTTTGAGAGGTGCACCTGTCAGAAAAGAGAGTACTAAGGAAGCTTGCTCACTTAGATAAAACAAAGGAAAGAAGGACCAAAGAAACCTGGTGTTTCCAAAAGAATCTGTGGTTGGTTTGATCAGCCCTGAACTAGCCCTTTTTGCCACAATTTTTGAGCACGTGTCACAATAAGTTATTGTTTAACATTAAATAACCTTTCCCTTGGAGAACTCTTGCCAATCCTGAAAAGCCATCCTTCCTCCTATAAAAAAACACTCTATACTTCTGCTCCAGAGACTGTTCTGCAAGGCACATTTTTATACCTTATTTTTTGTGCTAATGTAAGTCTTTGCTATTTTTTCTTGAAGGCAATCAGTCCTGTAAAGTATGCTGAAATAGGTCTCCAAATGAATTCTTTCTTAGTATGTTTGAGAAGCACCGCAGTAGGCAAAAGCATTTGAAGGAAAACTTCTCTCAAAATAGCTCAATTAAGAACAGTAAAGAAATTGTACCCACCTATATAGTAACTACAGTTCTTCAGAATGGATTATGCTTGTAGATCAGATGACTAAGTTGTCACTTTTTATTTCCTATATTCCATGGTAAAAAATAAATGTTCACGGTGCCACTGGCTTTAGCATTTTTTGTGTATTCCAGTTAGGTGTGGATGGAGGAGGTACTGTTGGCAACAGATCCCATGTCTCTGTCACACCTATGTAAAGGCTCACACGGGGCTGCTCATCTTGGAGTATCCCAGTACTCTACTGAGAAACAACCTCCCCTCAGCATTACTCTGGAACATGGAGAAAATAGTTTAGAATTTATTTCTGTTATGTTGTTTCACTTAAACATTGCTGGACATCTTGTGGTGTGGTTAAAAAACTTGCAGAGGGTATTCAAATACGCGTTTTCCTGTCTTTGATATTTTCTGTGGCTATATGCAGTGCTTATAAAGTTTCTTTTGTTTTTTACATCACAGAGTGGTTTTTACATCCTTCTTTGTCTTCTCTTTGTAGGCATTTCCTGTTTAAACATGGATCTGGGTCTTCAGCTATCTTCAGCGCAGCCAGTCAGAACTATCCCTTAACATCCAATACTGTTTACTCTCCACCTCCTAGGCCTCTTCCTAGAAGTACCTTTTCCAGGCCTGCCTTCACTTTTAACAAACCTTACAGGTGTTGCAACTGGAAGTGCACAGCTCTGAGTGCCACTGCTATCACAGTGACCCTGGCACTGTTGCTCGCCTATGTCATTGGTAAGCCTTGCTTCCTTTCCTCTGCTGAATTATTCTCTTACCTCCTCTGCTCTCTTGTCTTGCTTGCTTTGTACTAACGCAAATCATGTTTTACAAATAATATTTGCTATTGGTGCTTTATAAATCCTGGCGAACAAAACACTGCATTGGCTAAAGGTTGAATGTGGAATTCTCATTAACTTTCTTCTCTGTTAACCTTGATGCTGCCTAACAGAGAAAGAAATACTCAAGACTACATGTTTATACTAGCAGAGGACTCCTACTGATTTTAGTTGCTGTGATATTTTCTTAAACATTTGATTTTCATATTACGCCTTACAACATTGTTGCTCTTAAAGAATTGTTTGGAAAGACTGGTAATGTTTAATTCTGTTTAGCCCCAGGTTTGGGGGATTTTTGGGGTTTTTTTATTGGAGGACAGGGATTTTGGAGGTGGCTTGAAGTCAGTGTGGTTACAGTCATACATAGAGCAATTCTGTGTGATTTCGTACATAACATTTAGCCTGTACTTTAATTATTGCATTGGGTTTTCAATCTGAATTGAAAATATTAAAGGACATTCTGCATGTAGAATTTAAGAACGTGACTGTGGCCTTTGTAAACATAGGGAAATCTAATTTGGTTTTGCTGTCTCACACACAGGCTGTTTTAGATGGCAGTTCACAGGTGACAGGAGCCAGAGTATCCCTGGTACCCTATAGCTTGAATGGGAATAATTCCAGGTTTGCCTGAAAGAGTGCAGTTCATACTTAGTAAAACTTGACAGAGATACCAGTACAGATAGCTCCAACTGATAAATGGCCACTGGTTTTCTATACTTTCTGAATAAACGTATCTATAGTGAAAATTAAAATTTCAATAATTTCTTGTTTCCCATTGGGGGTTTTTTTGGTCCCATNAGTTTATACTTAGTAAAACTTGACAGAGATACCAGTACAGACAGCTCCAACTGATAAATGGCCACTGGTTTTCTATACTCTCTGAATAAACATATCTATAGTGAAAATTAAAATTTCAGTAATTTCTTGTTTCCCACTGGGGTTTTTTTTGGTCCCAGAGTGACAAAGTTTTGGTTATTGTCAGCAAGATGCTCGTTAGGAGGGATTTTTTCCTAACATCCTCACCTAATGCATATGGGAAAGCAGATTTGAGCATTTCTGGTGCATGATGATTTGAAAGCACCTGAGGATCTCGTAAGCTCCATTAATTGCAGATTTACATAACAGCTGGTGAGCATATGCCCTCGGTTAGGACGGGCTGTATCATTTTTGCAGCCTCATCTGTTTGCTCTATTATCCCACCCACTCCATTTAGATTTTATCTGGATGAAGCACTGCCTCTTTCATCCCTGTTTAGATTTCAGTCTGCCACTGAAATTTCTGTAACTTTCTAGGGATATGCTGCTATATGTCATCAGCCTGAGAAGGCTGGAAGCACTCCTTGTCGCCCTGAATTAAAAAGCTCTTTGTGACTCTCCTGTAGATGTGTCTGTTTGTCGTATCTTGGTAACAAAAGGGTGTAGCATGTTTTCTCTAGTTAGGCAGAAGCAGGTAAAATGGAGAAGTCCTTGCATTTTATAAATTATTATTTCTGTTTATGTTTTCTATGAAAAAAAATATATAATTTTTGAACCAGGAGTTACAATTCAGAAAACTTTTCACGATGCCATTATTTGCTCTTGTTTTCCCAAGAAACTTTTCTGTTGCATAGCTTTCCTGCAGATTCAGGTAGTATTAGTTAGCTTATTCCCAGTGAATATTCCTGCTGCCCATCTCTGGTTGGCTAAATATTTAAATAAGTTTATGGTCTCTTCTTATGACTCAGATACTTTTGTTCTTTCCCTTTTGTTAGGTTTAAATCATAGCATATAATCTGTTTTCGAAGTTCACTGGCTCTGTAGGCTTGCATATTTGCATATCTTTTCACATCAAAAGTTTAAATGTGCATGTTTTACACGAGTAGTTGAATATAGAAATTCAGACTGTATGTAACACTCTGAAGTTAAAATTCACTCCCCCAAGTGTTTTCTCTTTGCTCACCATGATTCAGATCCCTTACTCCATCAGGTTTTCTTCAAGTCAGAGGAAGTTGTGTCTGAGCAATCACTACAGGCTTGGTCCCAAACTGTAAAACAAAACTCATTTTATTTCAGGACCAAACTTAACCTGTGATCAGCTCAGCAGTTGTTACTGGAAGAATAAGGGAGACTTTTAAGAGGCAAAATTGTTTTCATCATTGTATTTTCTGACATAGACTGCATTAACTTACCATGAACTACAATTTCAGGCCAAATGAATGTTGATCAAAATTTAATATCAAGCTTTTTCTTCTCCTAATCTAAGAACCTAAATGTTTTTTTCTCAAATATTTTTCACTGCCATTAAATGCTTGAGCTACACATTACTTTTAAAAAGAGGCCCAAATCTCAACCTCAAGTCAGAACATCTCCAAAGTCTTAGAGACATGAAGCTTATTCCAGATCAAAATTTACACGTGGCTCTTATATTTGTAACGAGACCTGCTCCAGAGTGCTCTAAGCTGTGATTTCTTTTCAGTCAAAAGATAAACTAGCAAAATGGTTTTGTTCTTTTATTTTTCAGCCTTTCCCTCTTATCAGTGAGATTCAGTAGCAAAGTTATTTACATAGGAACATGTAATTCTTCTGTATTTTCTCTCCTTTGAGCTACTACTCAGTTAAAAAAACCACTATTTCTCCATTAATCCTCTTTTGGCTTATAATCACTGTGTTTACTATTTGGCCTTTCTAAAATAAATTTGACTATTATATGGACAGTAAGGAAATTATAGAATGCTGTTAATGGTTGTGTAAGAGCAGATTTATTGATAATCTTTAGTTTATCAAGTAAAACACATGTTTTCACTTCAACAGGAGTAATTTCTGTGAATAGGTTCTAAAGTCATATTAGTTCCTCCAAAAAAACCTTATTTCATAAAGTGCATGTTTGGTCTTCAAACTGTTGGACATGTAATTGTAAATGTGTTGAATTATTTTCTATGGAAAAAAGCCCTACTTTCATTTTCTGTTTTCCTGTGTGTTGAGAAATGTAAATCTGGGGCACAGTTGTTGAATTTCCCCACAAAGTGGGAGGCGAGGCAGGTGAGCAGTTGGGGGACACCTCAGGGAGGTGACGTTGGTGCCTCTCACCAATGCATGGGGAGCTACAGCAGCTCCACCAGCAGTTCCTGAGACTCTTGCCAAAAAATTTAAGAGGAAATTAGGCAAATAGAAGAGATAGAATAAGAAACATAGTATTCTTCTGTTTTTTTCCAACACTACGTCATTTCCTTTAAGCCCAGTACAATGGGTGATATGGCTGCTCATTTAGCAGTTATTTTTAGCCCATTAGTGAGTAGGATTTTTCTTCCATGATACTTTACCACTTTATCAGCAGCTGATATGGACTTGCAAATCACTGGTCCTATTGATCAAAGATGCTGAACTCCTACTGCTCCTATTGATTTCAGCAGGTGATGCAAATGTTCAGTGCCTCTGAAAATTGCATCTCATGTTCTTGGATTTAACCATCCCTGACTACGAAATGACTATTTTATATACAAATGAATTCTCAAGTATGAATATGAAGTCGTCGCTATCCTTCATGATATTATCACTGAGTATGATAAATCACATGATATTATTTATGAGTATGCACTGGAGATGGGTGTTGGGTCTTAAATTATATTCACGTGGAGGGTAAGGAAATTAAAGCCTCTGTGCTGACTGACACTGTGACCTGCCATTTCTCACTCTGTACAAGGGAGAGGAGCGATGGTTTCAATGTTGGGAAAGGCCAAGCCAAATTTTAAGGACTTATGTATCTCAGTGCATAGATTTATAACACTGGTTGCATTGCTTTAGACAGTGTATAACAGTAGCAAAAATAGGAGTTATGCAGAGAAGGCTCAAGGGGAGTACTGTACACTGGAGAATATAATGGTATAGTAAACAGTGCTAGGTGTTTCAGGGTTATGCAAATGTTGTGATACAGATGCATAACCCCGAAATGCCATTGAACTCCTAACTGGGAGAACCCTCACTGAGACAGATACATCAGGGTCTCTCAGCTGGGAATTGCACTGTCTGCTCTCTTTGATCCTGGGTCTTACTGAGGAGCTTGATGCTATCACAAATCTCTAAGTACTCAGAGGAGACACATTTACTGTCACCCAAGACAAAGTTTTGTTTGTTCCTAAAAATATGACTCGATAAGGAAGGATTCCCGTAGGAGGATTGCAGGAGAGAGGGGTGTTTTTGTATTTCCAGATATGAAAATATGTTAGGTATAAAGAGAAGACTTCTTGAGAAAGAGGAGAGTGCTGAGAGTTAAGATTTCTATAACAAATATATGGAAGAAGTCCTTATTTCATTAAATTCCTTAGATGGTTAAAATAACTTAGCACTTTAATATGGATTTTAAAAAATATTCTGAAGACTGAATCAAATATTAACAGTCTCAAATTCTGAAATCTATTTACAGCAGAATGAAATAGTATTTTTTTGGTAAAATGAGCTTACAGATCATGTCTTCTAAAGGTCAGGATCAGGGCTTTGATTCTGGCTCTTACTTGTGTCCAGGTATTTTTCTCATTAATTCACCTTTACTGGAACTGAGACACAGACGCATCTGTGGCGTCATGCCACTGTGAAACCCAGTTTTATAAGCAGAACCTGCTAGCAGTTACAGAAACAAATAATTTTCTGGCACTTAGAGCAGGTGCAGAAAGAGTAGTCAGCTGCTGATATACATTTTATTACAGTTCTTCTGAAGTCTGAGCTTCAGGGGGATGATCTACTGAGATTCTGTAAAACAGCAGAGAAAGCTAAACTCAGGTCTTTAGTGGAGGTCAGCAATTTGGAGAGGCTTCACATTCGCAGGATTTTTGTCCTTTGAAGTTCATCTCGCAGGTAGTAAGTACTTACTGCACAGTACTTTTTTGACATCTCCTCACTACTGAGTGTCTCTTTTGCACTGGAGCCAAGGCTCTTATTCATATTCTGCCAAACATGTAGCCGGAGTTGACAAGCTGTGCTTACACAGAAGGTAGATAAGAATAAATTAAATTAGCTCATTGGCCACCTAGCAGATGGTGGGTTAATCCAGTTTACAAAGCATGTTCTGAAAAAATTACTTGTGTCTTTGTGGATATTTACTTGAGTATGCTGCAGCATTGTGGGGATGAGGTAGTCAGTCTGGAACTGTCAATTTTTTTTGTTTAAATGTTGAACAAAATAAGTAATCTGGTCAGCTACTTCAGAGGTAAAGACCCAAGCTTTTGTTCTGAACATGGCCCTACTGCTTTCACTTACAGCAGTAACATGAAGCAACAAAAACCTGCCTCTAAGTAGGGAAAATCCCTTAGGCAGCATAAAGTTACGCTCACTTTTCATCTTTTTGCTTACATCTTTTTGAGATTACATGGATGAAATTAATGGAAAGGGTAGATGATGTAGGCCTTTAATATTTCTTTTTCTGCAAGAGATCTGTTTTATACCTAATAATTATTTTTTTTACCTAAGAAGCATAATAGATTAGCTAAGAAAAGCTCTGTGCTGTGACTAGGATTTTCTGTACTGTAGAGGGAGAGGTCATTTAAAACCGCCCTGCACAGCTCTACTGTGTGGCCTGGCCAAGGCAGGGTAGCAAGGAAGAAATTTAGGTTCACCATAATCCTGTGGCATCCTCCAGTCTCTTCAAATCCACTGACTGCAGGCTTGTCCAAATTTAGCTTCTGCCATAACATCCATAATGCATGTTAAAAAAAAAAAAAAAGTGTCAACTTTTGTGTTAGGATTTTATCAGAAACTTTGAATTTTAAAAGGGCTAATAAAATAGAAATTAAATATAGGTATGGTAGTATCCATCATGTAAGCCCTATCCCCCAAGATTATCTAAAGAGGGTCAAATTTTGCCTTCAGATCAATTTTGCCTCCAGATCACCTCAGTGAAAGCAATATACAACTCTGCTCATGGCAGTGTGCAACTCATAGATTGCACAGAGCAAAGTAGTAATGTAATTATTGACATGGGATTATACTGGATGTTCAAGCAAACCAAGAAAGAATATCTTTTCAGATGAGTGCAGTTCCTACCAGCAGGGAGAATACTGCACTCAGCTGTCAGAGGAGAGGTTTGGTTAGGCCAGCTGATGGAAGTTAGGGGCTGATGCCCCTGCTGACTCACCACAGCTCCTCCTAACAAAAATGTGAATTTTGCACTCGTGCCAGCTAACAAGCTGTTTCATCTCCATTTGCCTGCTGGTCCTTGGGTGTTGCCTGAAACTGGAGCAGCTCAGCAGTGACCTTACGCACCCTACTGTAACTGAAATATTTTAGGTGCTGCAAAGTACAGGGTATGTGATTGCAGACATTTTTTGGAATGCGAGATAGGCAGAGCCAGAGTGGCTTTTGCTTCTTCTGTAATGTAAGTGTAGTCATCAAACCTCAGAGGCTGTTCTGTGTGAACTTGAGCTACATCATATAATGCATCCTTAGTCCTAATGCTGGGTTTCATACTGTTAGTCAGCAGCCAGCCCTCAAGGGTGCTGCAGGCAAGGTCTTCAGAAGGTTGAACTTTGAGGAAAGGTCAGAGACATTCATCAGAAAATGAGTCGCCCTCCTTTTTACCCAGCCCAGTACTAAGCTGGACAGAGTGATGGTATCATCTCCTATTTGTTCTGTGGAGTAGGATTTTACACCTGAGCATTACACATGGGAAATACAGCTGAGAACCTTGCAAATGGATTTATGCTGCGGGAAATGACATTGTGGCCTGCACTTAAATTGCACAGCATTTTCTGTGCCCCTTTTGTAAAAGCCAGAAATCCACTAGAAAAAATCAAAGGGAGAATAACTCAAAAGAAAAGTTCTTTTGAGCTTTTTAATGAAATTCAGTACATGCCTTGTTATTTCTAAAGAGATTTGAGAGCTGGAGATGTGAAAGTTTTATGTAATTTTATTTGGTGAAATAATTGTCTATTTAAAACATCCTGTACATATGTTGTAGGAAAAAAGCTCTGTAGGAATTTTGTATACCCTAGGTAAAAGAAAAGTATCACAGAAAATGAAAAGGTTAGGGAGGGCTCTGTGTCTGCTAAATAAACATTTATTATTCCCTGTAGTTAACTTCTGAAAAAGGTATCTCTAGGAATTAATGCCTTTACTGGTGTTTGTGGTCTGGTTAGTCCCAGAGTGACACCTGTATCTGAAGGTAATTTCTCAATAGCTATAATTAATGTAATGAAAATTGGAAATATTTTAAGATTGCAAGGTGTCTGGGTTTGTGCAGTGCTATAAGTCATTCAGATCAATTCACGTAAATCTTATTTTCACAGCCATGTGCTTTCCTGTACAACCCTGAGCTGTGCCCATTGTTTAGCACAAGTCTGGTGCCCTGTGTCACCTCCCAGGGATGAGACATCCGAGCCTGGCAGAGACCATCCTCTCTGCAACGCAGTTGGTATTTCTCAAGGAGGAAGCTGACTGTCAAACATAGATACAGATAGTTTTTATAGCTTGCCAAGCTTTGGCACAAGCTATAAAAACAACAGCACTTCCCCAGCCTGAAGAACAACAAAGCCAGTAAATGATTGGAATTGGTGCAGGTGGATGACAACACGCACAGAGTGCGTAATGTGGCAAAGACATACGCCAAGGAAAAGGTGCAGCACACGTTCAGCCCTGGTTTTGTGACACACCCTCTGCAGCACGTGCAAATGCTGTCGTAGGAAATGAATAATAACAACAATGGGAATAGTGTAAGAAAGCAACTAGATTATATTCATGATTCCATAACCACTAAAAGCTTATTATTGATGTGAGCAGTTGTGTTTTGCTTCTAGTGATCTGTTTCAACTGCTGATATAATTGTTTGCATTAGTATAAACGAAATGTACATTCATTAGCTATTAGTCCCATTGAACTGTGTTCCCTTTTGTTGTTAATAACACTTAACTCTATAATAATAATGTCCAGAAGCTCCAGGAGCAAGAGCACTTAGTCTAGAGATGTCAAGGCTACTTCTTGTTGTATGTGGCAGTGATGTGTCCTGCGTTAAGAATCTCAAAACTCAGACCTTAACTCTGTGTGATCTGCAAGACCCTTTTGAAAGTATTGTCATGGTCCCTTGATGATTTCAAGACCATAGAATATGAAGCAATCCAGGCTTGGGATCTCACCACTGACTCCAGAAAGCTTAAAAGTATGTTTCTAATACCTCTTCTGGGGAGTGGATGTGTACTCCCCAGTGTCTCCAGAGTCCAGATCTGATCCAGATCTGATCTGAGTGGTTTGAGATGCAGTAAATTTTTCACAAATACTGTCACCTCACTAATTCAGTAGTTGTGCTCTCATTTGCTTGATTTGGATCAGATATCTGTAGTTGGGTGACTCAGGAGTGCACAGATCTGGAATTAATGACTGTAGATTGGCAGCTTTGCATTCTTGTGGTACTTTTCCCAAGTCCTTGACAGGAATCCATTCAAGGCTTGGGATTTTGTTAAATATTTATAATTTGACTTTTCAGCATGCAAGGGAGACTTGTGACCAAGTACATAGGAAATGGTCTCCAAGTTTCCTGGTCGTGTTGAAATATTTTCCTTGAAGTATGTACAACTGCAGAATAAAACCATGTACTTTCTTAGCGCACGACCCATTCTAGACCACACTTAGTTCTCCTGGGAGTCTCTGAGGTTCCTACATGATTCAGGAAGAGAAAATATATTGCCTTTTTAGGCTCCCACTGTGGGCAGATCCTGCTCAGTGCAAACTGCTGCATGTGGCTAAAGAGCTGCTGCTCAGGCTTTGCTCTTTATGTGACAATTTCAGCTCCTCAGTGGGGGTTATCCTCAGTCCATATTTTAGTGGGTCATCAGTCCTCCCTGCTGAGTTACTTCAATGCTAAGGCAACCTCTTCCTTGGAGTAATTTGCCCTTCTCAGTAAGACCTAGGTAATTGTCTAGACTAACTGCAGTACTATCATGTTACACTAAAATAAGATCCTCTGTTGCTGTCTTTCTCCAACCATCCTTCAGGGCCTCAGATCAGAAACAAAGAAGGGAAAGCAGAAAACATGAATGGCTCTGCAGGCAAAGTAGAGTAGGTAGCCCCTGTGTATTGTAATAAAGGTAGCTTATAGCTTCCTAAAAGGATTATTTAGTAGATTTCCTAGTACATCTTAAATAACAACTATATTTCTGTTAATTTGTGTTGTAAAGTAACTGCATATATTTTAGATGCAGAGCCAGCTTTTTATCTGCAGTGTAATTCTAGAGTAAGTCTGGATTCAATGTTTTTGCTAATGTTTAACCTAAATGAAAAGGTTTCAGAGTGCAGTGGGCACAGTTTCGCTTCAAACTGGATTGGAAAGGCGAAAAGTTTTAATTGGTGTCACTGCTTTTGTCAACAAATTCTGAGATCTTTGACAGTCAAAAGATCAGTGAGGGACAACACTGATATAGCATTAGAATCTGACACACAATATTGAATGTATTCAACTTTTATCCTTTTAATTGCAAGTAATTTCATTAATTGCTGTAGAAATTTGTCATCCTGACCTGGCTGAGCTCCAGAAGAAAGTGGAAACTAATTAAACATTGAGTTTTAAGGTAAAATGGTAAATTGCTCACTGAAATTCTTGAAATTCTGCTTTATTACTAACAGAACAAAGTAATACTTGACTTTGCAGAAACTGGGTCATAGCATTCTTTCGTATTCTTTCACAGAAGGTACTGTAGTTTAGACATCAATTAATTGGTCTTCATTTTTTTGCAGCAGTACACTTGTTTGGTTTAACCTGGCAACTACAGCCTGTGGAAGGGCAGCTCTATGAAAATGGAGTTAGCAAAGGAAATAAAGGAACAGAATCCATGGATACTACTTACTCACCAATCAGAGGAAAAGCTTCAGATAAAATGGAAAAAAAAGGTATGTGTAAATGAGAAGCCAGACGGATGATGAATAGTTAAACATTACTACTGTTCAGATGCTGTATTTTCTACATTTTGACAGTATTTTGAGTCCAGGTTCTATCTTCTCTAATATAATTTTAAAACAGGTAAGAAAAGCCCATCACCAGATAGCTTCCTTTAGCAGAACTCTCACTGAAATTAGCAACCAGCCCATTAGAAAAGGAAACTTCAGTAGCACAGTGAGAGAAGAGATGAGAGTGTTTGGCTTCTGTCTTAGGACAAGGGAGAGGAGACCATATTTGCCTTGTTGTGCAGAGGGCTTGGCGCTGTGCCTGTCTCGCAGACCAAAGTCAGTCTCAGGCAAAGTGAACCCCTTGGTACTGACAGGTCAGAATGTGCAGAAGAGTAGAAATCGTAATGCTTTTCAAGGCGTCCAGTTCTTGAAGGTGTAAGCTAAAGTACAGCATCCTGTCACGTCCTGGCTGACCCAGTCACAGTGAATCAGCTGCCAGGAATCTACCACAGCTTCACAAAACGCCTGAGCCGGTCTGTCAGCTCCCTGCTGCCAGGGGCACAGCCCTGCTCTGCCCTCCCGCCTCCCTCTGCTGCTGCCGGTGTCCTTGTGCCCACTGCAGGGATTGTCTCCTGCACAACCAGGCCACATCAGCCCTCCACGGCAGCAGGAAATGGCTTTGTTAAAGCCATGATGAAAATCATCTTCTGCCACAGAAGTGGCTGAACCACATCTCAGAGCTAGGATAGGAAAGGAGTGGGCTGTGCAGTCAGGGTGTGAAATGGAGAGAAGGAACTGTCTGAGATGTGCAATTCCTTCCTCTTAAGTCCTGTCATTTAATGTTGTTAGATTCAGTACCTGCTCCAGTATTACTCACAAGCTCTGGCCTGTGCTTCCCATCAGCCCCTGTAACAATGCTTTCTGACCATAAGAAGCAGATGGCCTTCCCATTTCTTTTTATGGTACTCAAAAAAGTAAATCAGATCAGGTCAAAGTGAATGGGAGTGGAATGTGAAACCTAATCTTTCCAGTTGTTAGGGGAAAAGTAAAATTGTACTGGTAGCTCTGCTATGATAGGAGACTTCCAGAGCTTTCAAATTTTAGAGCAGAGCAGGGATCTGATTTTTCGTGTTCTGGGTAAGATCCATGACTGAAAATAGGCAACAAAGTGGGACATTGTTGTACCAGTCCCTCCAGGAGGAAGATTACACTGCACATCAATAATCTTGCAAATCAGTGTGGTGCAACAGGATAGAGATCACATTAGATAAATGAACAGTAGAAATACATGTAAGGAGACAGTGATGTTGTTTTCCATTATTTCATCCCTTGGAATGGATTTGTAGTGAGTTGCAGTAAATGTTTTATACGCTTTTGTATTTTTGTCCTGGTGCACCATGGAAAATATCTCAGATAGTTCTTCTCAACTGCATTAAATCATTTTGTCAATATATTTCAGATTTAATAAAAGCTTTTCCAATGCATTTGGCTTCCAAAGAAGGATGCGTAGAAAAAACATCAAAAATCTTAAAAAATTAGATGGTTGGGAACAGAGAAAAGAATATGTGAGTCAATAAAGACTCAGTGTAGTAGGTGAAAACCCAAATCACATGCCTTGCCCCTGGGAATCCCAGTTTTCAGTGTAGCTGTACAACTACCCCACAACTCTAAAGAACAGAGTCCCGTGGTAGCAGAGCCATTTCACTGAGGGCATATCCAGCGGTTTCAAAGGTCAGTCATGAATAGACCTATACTGTTGTCTCACTTGTCCCCTTTCACCTTTTGGGGGTAACATGTTGTCCAGAGCTTAAGCTAGCAAAGAGTATACACTTGGAAAAACACGAGAAAAATCATGTGGAATTAGTACGTGCATAGTCTGGCTCTGGCTACTCTTTGCTCGTTTTCTTTCTTTACATCACTTTTAATATATATCCCAGTAAAATTTATTCCCAGTAATTTTATTCCCAGTCCTCATAAAAAATTCTCCATTTGGAAGTGATGGAAAGGAGCACTTGGAAATAGGCAACTCCTTTCCCTACAGCCGGATGCCACAGAAAGTTGGTGCTTTGCCTGTAAACTTGAAGCCTCTAATGTAATTTCACAGGGATAAATAGCTGCTGTCAGATACTGTGACCTCACATTTTCCCAACTCAATGCAGCAGCACAGAATGCTTTTCCAGACTTTGAAAGCGTATATTTTAACTAATCTTTTAATGAAAATGAAGTTTATAAACCAGCAAGTCAGATTTCTTCAAGCAGTCACTTTATAACACACTGACCCATGGCTATGAGTTAATATTTTAATGTGTAGTAATGTGATTAAAAAGTCAGATATCCTATTGATGCTGGTATTTACCAGGGGAGTACAAGGAAATTGATTGTTTCAGGATCAGTAATAATAACCATATGGGTATATTCTTGTGGAGGTAATTGGCACCACACTGTTCAGAGTTTTTCTTTCTTGAAGCCAAAAGAAGCCTGTGATTAGGAATCTATCTACTTCTTTAGACTTCTGAGGAAACTGTGCTTAGAAAGCATAGGGAAGAATTAATACCCTAGTTGGAAAGATTGTGAGCTGTACAAGGAATTGAATATAGATAATTAAATGATACTTTGTCATTAAAAAAAATATTTTTACAACAAGAGCAGAATTGTATTGCAGCACTGTAATTTTAAAAGCTTCTTTTGGACTTTTTCAGGAGAGAGGAAGAAAGTAGACAAGTACAGTCTGTGACGAGTGTGTCTTCAGGTGCCTTTTTTGTACAGACAGATACCTGCTTAGTTCAACTAAACACAGAAGTAAAGCTAAACTCTTTTTTTTGTAAAGGAAGCAGAGTGGCTCAGTGAGTATGAAAATATGCATTTCAGACATGGCTCCTACAGTAGCCTTTCCATGCTCTGTGATTGTCTGAAAAATTAGCACTTGAAAGGTAGAGATTCTGCAACTGTGTCCTATCAGTAGGGGTAGATAGTATGTATATTTTCCTGTTAGCATTGTGAACAGCAGCATGCACGTCTTTCCCGTGGGATGAGATAAATGTACATCTGAGTGCATCTGGTTTTTTTAAAGCTTATATTAAATTGTTGCTAGAGCAAAGGTATTTTCAGCCAAATGTGGAAAAACTCCCGAGGTACATAGCAACACTAATACGATATTAAGCATAATTTGATAATATCAGTTAGTGAGAATTCACCCAGACTAAAGACATAACACTTCCTCTTTTCAAAAAAGAAACAGACCTTCTCACTTCAAGAAATGAGTAGTTACTGTATGTTAAAGATCTTGAACTCTGACCAACAACGCCTTTAACTTCAAAAATGATACTGTATCCCTGACTTTTTACTTAGTGCTCTACTCTTGTACTGAATCATTAATTACTATGTGTCAATATCACCAAGAAGTTCCACAGTGTTTTACTTAACCCCGGGTAATTGCTTGCAAAGAATCAGTAAGATTTAATATCTCTAGAATACTGGAAATAGGGGAGAAGGTTTTCAAATTTACATAAGCTAAGTAGGATCTTTTTTGGTTTGGGGTGAGAAGGGATCCGCTTTCATTGTCCAACAGGGGAAGTTCAATTCTCTTTTCAAAACTCAACATTCAAGACTTTTTCCGTGAAGGAAATTGGGCAGAAGTAGTCTCACCTTGAACATTGTTAAAGCAGCAGTTTGGAAACATTTTAACTCTCAAACTAAATGGTATATTTTTAGAGTACTAGATTACAAGTTTCTAGTCTAAAAATAGATGTATTTACATGATGAGGTGTTACAAGTTAGCTCCTCATTCTTGCTGTGGGTTTGGTGACACAAAGCAGCTGTAAAGCTGGAAGATCCGGTACCCTGAGAATTGCTCCTGCCTTGTAAATTAAATCTCTATTCATTAAGAATGCTAAGTACTTCCTACACTAGTTAAAGCCTGTGTAAGGTCCCACTGAGGGTCTTTGTTATTAACACACTCAAGCAAAAGCTGGCCCTAGCTCTGCTACTGCTGTTTTCATTTCCAGGGGTGATTTATAAAATTTCACATACATTATGTTGGATTAGATATTTATATGCATTTATTGTAAAAGATGAGGCTCCAGTCACTTTGTTCCTTGTTATTTTTCACTCTGATTCTGGAATGTAATGAAACATAGATGGATATGGCTGCTGAATTCAATCTTATCTTGACTCGTCCTCTAATGCCACACACTATCCTGCTCTTATTCTAGTTCAAAATATGGAAATTTCAATAGAGTTTTACAAACCTTTCAAGGGAATTAGCTCAAATGTTAGCAGGATTGAGTCTGTGATTTGCAGCATGTCACAATGCTGATCACAGACAGGCAGTAAAAAGCATAAAGATGGTGATATATGCCAGTAAAGCAAGCCAGCTCCAATTTAGTTTGGCAAAGTCTTCCTTATGCATTCCATTTCCCTTTCTATTTCAGTGCTCTCACACCTATGTGTGAAGTTGCATACTGTAGATGTCCACAAATTTATTGTTTGACATTATGAAATTATGCTGGTTTTGTCTTCAAAGTGCCTTTTCCTGTCCTCATGCCCCTATTACAGTTTCATGAAGAAAGACCAAGCCAGAACAGATGTTCTTTATTTCTCCAGAACTAGATTAGCACTACCATAATAAAACCATTAGGAATGCTGATTAATAGAAATCCAGGCTTTGGACAGGGGCCTCTGAACTACCAGGTTTGATGGATTTTCTGTCCTCACTGGCGTCCATTTTTGTAGCTTATGCAGTGCCCCTTTGGCAGCAGTCTGAAATATGTGCCGGAGGAAGAATTTCCCACTGTCCTCGCTCTGTGCATTCGCAGTTGAATGTGTTTTGTTTGCATAGTTGATGGGCAAAGGCCGCAGTTTACACAGCAGCAACAGTTCCTCCTTTTCATAATCAGTAAAGTGTTACAAGATTTCCAGGGTAAAAATACCCCATGACACCTGTTGTTGGAAATATGTTGTACATGTTTGTTTGTGTTTTCCAGCTTGTTGAATAAAAAATGCAGTCATCAGTGCTCGAAGTTGATTTTTGTATATTCCAATACACCTAAGGCACGTTTATACCTTGTAACCTCTCTCTTCACCTACTGTAAATACACAACTGACTGTTTTGTTTGTTTCTGTAAAATTAGTATTTCAGAAGGGCCGGGCCATAGACACAGGAGAAGTAGAGATTGGAGCACAAGTTATGCAGACCATCCCACCTGGTTTATTCTGGCGCTTCCAAATTACCATACATCACCCCGTGTACCTGAAATTTAACATTTCACTGGCGAAGGATTCTCTGCTGGGAATTTATGGCAGAAGAAACATCCCACCTACTCACACTCAGGTAACTGGAAGTGATCCCGATTCTATCACACTTTTATTTTCAAACAGCAGTGGATAGGAGTGTTCACAACGCTTTCAAAGAATAGAGGGAGGAAGGAACTGGCTGTAACAGCAGTCTGGTTATCCTTTTCTTTTACTGAACTCTAGCAATACCTCAAACCGTGCTCTGTCAGAGGAAGGGACAGTGTCGTAGCAGACAGGGAAATAGCTGTGACCTCAGGGATGTGACTGTCTGGAAGGCTGGACAGGTACACACTGTCCTGCTGCGTAGATCCAGCATCTTCTGTGAAATTCCAGTTCACTTGAAAATGCTTTATGATTCCCTTAAAACAAATAGATTGTACAGTCAGTATAAAGAGTTAATAGAAAAGGAAAAATGCTGTCTCTGGTTTCTAAGATCAAAATTATTTTTGAGTGCTTACTCTTGGGGATTTTGCAAGAGAAAACCTAGCTAAGCAGTCATATGCAGTATTGGTGGTCACATTCAAGATTTTTTTTTTTTTTTGGCTTAATGTATTTGGCATATGAAGCTGTCATTTCTATGGATAATAAATTTTTCATCTTTCTTTATATCAGGATCACACTCCACAGAGTGTGATAAATATACATGGAATCATGGAAGATTGTTTATAATGGACCACTGGAGCTCATCTACTCTAACCTCAAAAATTTTTTGCTGGAGTTTTGGTATTAGAAATAAGCACTTTTAGCTGTCACTGACTTTAATTGAAGCTGAATCCTCAGCTGAGCTGACAATGAACTTTACTGAAAATCAGAATGCCTAAAAAACCTAGAGAAAGATATATATATTTCTTGAGCAGGGATTCATAGAAATCTGTGGTGCTTTGAGGTTGACAGGCATTGAAGTTGTCAGCATCAACCTGGTTAGGTATTAAGAACTTTCCTGTAAAAACTATATACTTATTTGTATTACTTAAATTAAATATAAAGAAAAAGTATATTTAGGTTTTGATATCTGATATTGATATTAAGGTGCAAGGATTTAAAAATGTGGTATAGAACAACAGGTTTTTAATCTGCTCTTGGCATTTGAGATGAATAGCTGCATAGCACAGGCGCTACACCTTGGGAATTTTGGAATTATTCCCATTAAAGAGATGTAATTTTTGGTGTGAATCTGCTGTATTTAATGCAGCAAGTCTGATTTTACCCTGCCGTAGCAAACAGCTATGCCAGTTTTGATGCCAGATTTCTGACCTACCATAATGCTTTTTATGTATAAGCTGAAGCTAAATTAACTAGGTTATGCAATTGCTGTCCACATTGGTGAATACTTAGGCAATTCCTCTTAAGATTTCAACTGTTTATTCATGTTTGAAGGAGACATGCAGAGTAGATTCATGAATATTTGCTAGGTGGTTAATTTTTACTCATTATTATTTCAGTTTGATTTTGTAAAACTGATGGATGGAAAACAGTTAATTAAACAGGAACCAAAAAACTCAGAGGAGCCTCAGCAAGCTCCCAGGAACCTGATCTTAACTTCACTGCAAGAGACAGGTTTCATCGAGTATATGGATCAAGGAGCTTGGCATATGGCATTCTACAATGATGGAAAGAAAGTAGAGCAAGTGTTTGTATTAACTACTGCTATTGGTAAGAACAATCACAATATAATTGTTATTTTGATTAATACATTGCAAAGATGTATTTGATGTATTCCAGCTCCTCTTAAGGCTTCACTTAAGTATGTTTTATTTCAGCTTCATTTAATTAACCTCAGTGGTGCAACTTTGTGTTTAAGCCAGTATTAGACAAATGGAAACATTTGTGTATTAAAGATAGATATTATCAAATTAATGAAGTGTGAAGTTTTTATGTGTTAAGATTTTTATATGAAAGCTTAAATGCTTGAGTAATTTCTGATTTTATCTTGTTCCAAGTAAGAGATTATGTCTGTCCGCTCTACTTACATGGGAACCGTAAATCCTACAAAAATTATCCAGGCTTTAAGTTCTTATTTCCAGTATTTTGGTCAATTGGAAAATCTTTTGTGGATTTGTTTGTGAGTGTTGTTTGGTGGATGGATGCTGTTGTTTTATGGAGTTATTCAAATGCACCATTTTGTTTGGAATACAGAGGGCAAATACAGGAGGCAGCATCCTGGTTGCATATGAGATTCCTCCTGCCTCTTTAACATGTATAGGTGGGCAGATGTTTGCAGATGTAGGTGCTGTTAGTGAGAAGTCCTCACACATAGGGCTTTTTTGGAATTTAAATTTAGGTAAAGTGTTGTATTTATGACAGTCTCGGTTTGCTGCAAGACTTTAACAACTATACCCTTTAGTTAACCTGTTCTACCATATGTTTAGCAAGATGTCTTTACTAGTAATGGACATGCCATCTGCTCTTCAGAGCAAGTGGATACAATTTTTACTTTGTGGTAAAACCTTGCAGAGCAGGACAGTATGATTCAAGTATCAAGATTCTGAAGGACTTGCATAAAAGAAAAACATTAGAAATTGAGATACAGTTGTAATGACTGGTTCTGGTGTAAAATTTCATATTTGCTCTGTTCAAAAAAGTTGATCTTTTGCAAGAAAATATGCCATTATTCAATTCCATCTGAGAAAATAAGATTCAAACAATTTATGAAACATCTTTGCAGATGCTGTATAAAGACCATAAAACCTGGCCAAACTCCAGCCCAGACCAGTATCCAAACTCCTGATCCCTTGTTTACTTTTATTGTAAGACAGCAGGGTTTATAAAAGAGGGTTTAAATAATATTTCATTTAGTAACACAGCCTCTATTCCTCCCCTTCCCCGCCCCCCAAAAACAAAAAGAAATCAATTGCCAGAGTCTAATTCATGTTACATGTGGTAAAAAAGAAGAGACTATTAAAGAGGGAAGCATGTGAGCCACAGTGCAGGGAGGAATCCTTGTACTTCATCTTCAAAATGGCTCCAGGAAGATATTTTTGGGAAAAATTCTGTTCACACTGCTGCAAGAATCTACTGCTGGTGCATTTGAAAATACTGCCAGCTATTGTGTTTTCATGACCTGTGTATCTTCTTCACCTAGTTTGCTGTGCATCATAACTTGATTGTTTCTTTGGGACTTCCCACAAAAAAAAAAAAAAATTCCTTGAGGCATTCTTCTCATCCAGACTGGTCTAGAGTCGTATTTGACATCTCTGCCAACAAAGAAATCAGCCAGGACCAGAAACCCTGAGAAAAGAGCAAGAGCTTGGATGCATCTCTGCCAAATGCTCCTGTGAACCAGCCATGCCCCTCATCAGCATCTGTTAGATTGTATTTCATGATGCTCCATGTTAGTTATGTACAAAATTGATTTTGCTGACACTTTAGCTAAAGTTCTGATCAGACTTTCCCAAGGAGGGTAAATTGCATGCAAAACACGGCATCCTTCAAAGTACTTCCATCAACTAAATAAAGGGCAGCCCAAATTTGACGTTGCATTAAGGGGAAGTAACTTCTCAAACCATTAATTCTTCATTTCAGGTCAATGTAGGGATCATTTGCCATGTGATTCTAGGAAAACTAAGAAGGCAAGCAAGTGCACACATAGAGCAAGACGAGTTGATAATGAACAGTAATATGAAAAATCAATAACAAGCAGCATTTCTTTGAAAAAACTTCCTTCTAAAAATGTGCTGGGGTTTTTTTTGACTTCGAAACAGGCATCTGTGTACAGGTTGTGGATATCTGATGAACAGAGGCATATCAAATGTCTGTTCTTCAGTATAAACTGATAGCCTGGAAAGAATGTTTTCAAATAAGCATCGGAGTTTTCGAGAGGAACTAATCCTTATCTGTCTAAGTGCCCATAAATAAGATCAAAATACGCTTATATCAGTCATTTTTGTTAATTGTAGGATCTGGGTTTCCTTCTTTTTCCTCAATTATTTTGTGGGAAAGGCATCAAGTTTCCCATTTTCCTATAGCCAGAGGTACTTCCCCACATCCGTTAGTGGATGTGGCCATTGAACAGTCCCAGTTCTCCCGGCTCGAGCCCCTCTCCCATCCAGCACCTGCATGGGCTGCAGAGTCCCTCAGTCCTGGAGCTGGTTGGACAGTGACCTACCCCACGTAGGATCATCTTAGCTTGAATTTGCTTCATATTCTTTATGCTAAAGCCATATACATCAGTGAATCCACTGCATTCCTGTAGAATATGTATGTGTAAATTGGAACCAGCTAATCCAGGGAGAGATAGGAGCCTATCCTCAGACGTGTGAGGTTAAGTGGCTTAATATCCGAAGCCATAAAACATGGGCAAGTTTAAGATCAGAACTGAAGGTGGGGTTTTTGCTTCAAATCTAGTTCTTAGTTCTTTGTCACATTGAATTTCGTCACTGTACAAAAGACTATTTTTTTTGTTTATCTGATTGTATGGAAGTGGAAATCCTGCCCTTCTCCAAGGGATTCCATTCACATGGTTCAAATGAACACTATAGAAGGCAATTTACTCTATAAACAGGTTTCAAACAAATTACTTCAGCAATAAAAGAAAGTGTTTAAGGTAGACATTTTTCAGCAAAGACTCAGGTTCCTGCAGTGCTTTTAATGGTGGTAAATTTTACATGAACACTTACTTTAAAAGCTTTTTGGTGTAATATAAATGATGCACCTGTTATCTCAAAGCTGTCAAGACAAAATCTAATAAATATTTGTAAGCTGCTTGAACAGAAATTTTGTTTTATGCTCCCTATGAATGAAAATGGGCTTTTTACTGCTTCTGCACGTATTTGTATGTGTAGATGTGTCCTGCAGAGTGAGGTGAAGATGCCATTCATTTTGAATTCAACCAATATATGTTTTTCTTTGTGCACAATTGCCTGAATAAACAGAAATCCTGGATGACTGCTCTACTAATTGCAATGGGAATGGAGAATGTATCTCAGGCCACTGCCACTGCTTCCCAGGATTCCTTGGTCCTGATTGTGCAAAAGGTAATCTCATATTAACTGACCCACAGTGCATGACAGGAATCATGATTATGGTGTGTGACTGCTGGGCTTGCAAAGATTCAAAGTGATTAAAGGAGATTAAATTCCTTTTTCCAGCCAGATGGCAGATACAGTACAGGCACACATGTGGAAAGTTTCTTTATGCTGTACTTAAGTTAACACGGATCAACCACTTCTCCCTCCCTGGCTTTCAAATTTAACAGGTTCCTCCATCCCCATTTGCATCTTGTCTGTAGTTGTAAAGTACATTTTTTAATAGGTGTGTTAGCTTAGCATGATGTTTTCTGTTATTTAGATGTGACAAACAGTTTCACTTTGGAGAAAACGTAAGTAAATCAAGTGCTTCTGTAGTCTTAACTTGAATAGGGTGTAGATAAGAAACCTAAAGCAGCTTAGAGATGGTTTTCCAGCATTAAAGCAAAAAAAAAAAATGAAGTGAGCTTACTTCTGTTTCAGACATTTCTGTCAGTATTATCCATTATCTGCTGCATATGTTGTCCAGAAGTCCTCATGATTTTCCAGTGTCTCCTCAAATGTATGGTTTATTTTTTTTAAGACTCAGTTGGCTCAGAAATTGATACTGGATTGTAAAACTAAGCTTCCACATTGCTGGTTTACATACAGATTAGTAATGGCGACAATTTCAGTGATATTGTGTCTTCTTAGAAGAAAAAAGAAAAGGGCAGGATCTTGCTTCAGTTCACAGGAAAGAAATATTAATCTTACTGAAAATCAGGCATCGCTGCAAATTTTCTGCAGAGGCTAATCAAGGGGAGAGAGTTGTTTTTATCTTCTAAGATATCCCGTTTCTGGTCAAAATTAAGGTATATAAGAGAGGCAGACTGAGGAGACAAGGACATTGTATGACTGCTGCGCTACCTAGTTCTAAGATTTCAGTCTGTCACAACCCTTGAACCAACTGAAGAATTGAGGAGCTAAAGTGGAAAAGCAATTTTACAGAATGATAAATGCAATAAATGTTAATCTACGTAAGTATGTAAATACATTAAAAAGGTCAATCTGCCTTCTTCAGATTCCTGTCCAGTGCTGTGCAGTGGAAATGGGGAATATGAGAAAGGTCACTGTGTGTGTCGAAATGGCTGGAAAGGACCAGAGTGTGACGTTCCAGAAGAGCAGTGTATTGATCCAACCTGCTTTGGCCATGGTACTTGTATCATGGGTGTCTGCATCTGTGTCCCTGGATACAAAGGAGAGATTTGTGAGGAAGGTTTGTGAAGTTTCCTTCTCTATAGTCCTGGGTGTTGATGTTTGTCTTTAATTTTCACCTGTTTCAAGGTAGTTAAAAACTCACACAGATGTGATCAGCCTTCTGTGAAGCAGTACTGTCTTGTTGAAAACTACCTTTACTGTCTCATAGAAAGTAATGTTAAGATAGAACATTTTCAAAGGTAAAGGTATTCAGCTCTTGGTAACAGTCCAGTGGACCGATGACATAAAGTTCACATTTTCATTTGAAAAGATAAAATTATTTAATTTTATTTGGCCAAAAGCTCAGGGTAAGGCAGTCAGAAGATCATTTAAACAAAACATGATGTGGTAGTTCTCCAAAGCAATCAGACAATTGTAATCAGCTTTTCCCTTTTTCATTCTGTTACAGCTTAGATTTTTCTGACAATATAAAGCCAAAAGGGCAGCAAACAGGTTCAGTTTACCAGCACATATTGTGTAATTCTGTTGTCATATGTCATTTTTACTGGAAGCCTTTGCTCACGGCACTAAACAGGCATTCTTTAAGGCTTGGCTAACAAAAAGTGGACAATTCTGTGAGAACAAGTTACTGTATTTTTGCTGGTTATGGTACTTATATGTCTCTGCCCTCATCTATAGACAGAAGCAGTTGTTATTTCCCTCAACGTGTCTGAGATAGCTCATCAGCTTTGACTTTCTTCCCTTGTGCATAGCGTCAGAAAGCAGAACTCTTCCTCTGCTTGCTCTGATTTGCTGATTTTTCACTCATCCCCTTAGCCTGGAGCTAGTGACAGCATACTTTGTGCTTCCTGCTATAGAGATTTTCGGTAATTCTTTTGAGTAACACACACAGGAGGCTTTTTATGTTGCTTGAATTCTCTAGTCAGAAAAATGTCCAGGATGGATTTGATAGATTTGACATACCAGGAATGGTTTTTAAAGGGAGGATCAAGAGAATGCTTCTGTCATAGTCAGTTGTTGGTAGTTTCAGAAACCAAGAAAACCCAAATGGGAAGAAGCAAGTAATACACAGATTCCTCAGTGAGGCCATGATGCTGAACAAGCCTGTAGCTGGTGAGAGGCTGACTGCTGTTTTTAGTTGCTTTTTTCTTGCCATAATGAGATCCTGCAAAATGGTAGAGGGAAAAAAATTACATAAATGTACTGACAGCTATTGAAACCAAGAGTGGGAAAACATTGGATTTTTATAGTAAGAAGCTTACTTAAATTAAAAAAAAAAGGTGGAAGTATGTAGAAATACAGAAATATGGTGGATGAAACAAACCTGTGTAACCAAGTACAGTGGACTTTTATCGTAATAGTGTGTCCTTGACATGACTGTTGCGTTTTTATTGTAAAACATAACTTGTGCAGTCGTTAGGGAATTCTGTCAGGAATTAATATTATTTTACTGTATGTAAACATGATTTAGTCTTAGAGCAGTGCTGTTAACAGACATAGCAACAGATGTACTATCCAGGGAGCACCAGTAACTGCATGTGTTCATTGCTGTGGGGGTCCTTTGAATTTGTACTGTCAGATTATCATTCCTAAAATGGAGTCACCCGATTAATTTTAAAATATCAGCAAAGTAAAGAGCTTTCTCAGGATGAGAGAAAATTGCTGTGTATTTTTGTCCTATGCTTAGCGAGATGTGCATTGTCCAGAAACACTGATTCCCTCTCTCAGAATTACACTGTGCTGTCCACAAGCCTGGAAGGCTGAAAAAGATACAAAATAAATCCTGAAATAAGATTTTGAATTGGTGGCATAGCAGTTCAAAAGATAAAGCTTTACTTCTTTACTTCTAGGCTGAAAGATCCTGTAAACTGGAGGCCATTCATCTCTATGTCTGAAGTATTTAGCCTTCCCTTCCTGAAGCAGAAAACATCTCTTCATTCACATAGCACAGGATACTGTTTGTTAAGTTTACAATTTAATTATTAAACCAGTACTTGTGCTGATACTTGAGAAATACATAGCAGAACTTTCACCGTGCCTCTTTAACGTCAGTCTGAGGCATGATATAACATGGATAGGCTTCTGGCTAATTGTTTCCCATGCTCAGACCCCACAGATCCTTCAGCTCTGCAGTCTTCCTGCAGCCTCCAGAGAAGGCAGGCTGCTTCTTGCTTAAAACCTGTCTTGTTAAAGCAGTGCTGGGACTTTGTGAAAGAATATCCTGCTCGTATAGCACTAACCAGCTGATTTAAATTCTTCTACAGAGCTCCTGAATTTTTCACTAGGCATAGTTTAATCCAAATTGAGAACAAATTTAGTTCTTTGTTTGCAAATTGTTCATCAGTACATTATGACTTTTATGAAGCTTTTCATTACCTGCAATTGCCCAGCACATATTTTTTATGTGTATGAGATTTTTTTTCACCAAGCATTGAGTTAGAGATTCACTACTCAGTCTTAGTGAATAATCTTTTTTTTGTAGCAGATTTTCAGCTATAGAGATAGCTTTTCACAGGAAGGTGAAAGAATAAATCTTTCTTTTCCCAGATGTAAATAAAACACAATGCACAAATACCCAAATGGAAATACAAAGCACAATTACAGAAGTAACTATTAATTGCTCCAGCTCTTTCCCAGTCCTGCTGCTAAAGCACAGACTTCACCATCTTAGACCAGTATATTCTGTCCTGGGAATCTGTGTTTTAAAAACAAGACAAAATCCATGACAAGTGATTCATATGGCCTCTAACAGTCTACGTGCTTACTTTTCTTTCTTGTTTTTGACTTAGCCTTTTGCACAGATAGTGACTTAGCCTTTTGCACAGATATTGACAGACTGTTTTCCCCTTGTGTTTGTTAACATTGTTTCAGTTGGGTATTTGCCCAAAAAAATCATCAAATTAATCTGAATCCCTGTTGTATTTCACTAGTAAATAACTGTAAAGGTGCAAGTTTTCTGCTCTGAGTTGTATATTCCCTGCTTTCCAGAGGACTGCCTGGATCCGATGTGCTCTGGCCATGGTGTGTGTGTCCAAGGGGAATGTCACTGCTCCACGGGCTGGGGCGGGGTCAACTGTGAGACTGCACTGCCCGTGTGCCAGGAGCAGTGCTCGGGGCACGGCACCTTCCTCCTGGACACGGGACTCTGCAGCTGTGAGCCACAGTGGACAGGTTCAGACTGTTCAACAGGTATGATGGAGGCTTGACTTTATCAGCATTGCCTGTGTTTTCTGCTGGAGTCATGAAAGAAAGTGGTTGCTGTTACTGTGCTACTAAGAATTTAAAAAACAAGATAGGGGTGAACCAGGGTACTTTGGCATGGCACTTTATGGGCTTGTCAGCAACTGGCTTTGCGTTGCCAAGGATAAGGACTGCATTTTCTGTGACAAGAATGTTTCTGCCTAGTGGCACGACAGTGAGAACAGTAGTCCTGCAAGAGGGCAGATGCCTCCTGGCATGCACTAGAGGCAAGTACAACTCTCACCTGAGCTGCTGAGCCCCTGTCAGGCTCATGCAATTAGGGAATCCACAGTTCTGAGAGAGATACATAAAAAAAATAAATAAAAATGCAATGACTGATGAGTAAGAAAGCTCTGTCAAAAAATTTTTTTAAACAAAAAAGACCATCATTCTTTCATGCTGGGATAAAAACTCTCTTCTTCCTTAGAGGACCATCAAGGTTCGATCCTACTGAATTTGATTAAGAGTTGAAATGGATTTCCTGTGTGCTTTGTACATTTACATTTCGTTTTCTTGAAATGAATGCACTCTGCACATTTTGCTCTGTAATGGAGCATGTCATTACCAATGTATGTACTACTATTTTTTTCCCCTATAGAGCTCACAAAGCCAGAATCTCAGATGATAAGTAGCACATCCCAGTAGAGAATAGATGCAAGTGACAGATCTGCTGAATACTGTGGAATACAGCCAGTGGTCCAAGTCACCAATTTTTCTTAGAAATCATCATTCAGAAGAGCACTTTGAACAGTATAAATTTCTGCTCAGATCTCTGAAGTGTGTGGTTATGCTCTTTAAGTAGGGACTTATAAAATGTCCCTCTACATGATGAATTTTTAAGCAACAAAATACTGACCTGCTAATAATTTTCGGTGTTTGTTACCAAGACCTTGTATTCATTCTACGCTCCAAAATTAATGCATGCAATTTTAGTCTGACACTGTCAAATATGGCACCTGCTTTGATAAGAATTGACTTATTATTCGGTTTCAGCAAAAGCCTAGTTGCTCTCATTTTTATCCTGTATTTTATTATATATTAAAAATATTCTCTAAAGCTTAGTATTATAGTAGTATTTCCATTAATGAAGCAAATAATTAGGAGAGGTGTTAGCTATGTGCTAATTTTTTACTCACAAAATACTGCAAACTAATTCTGTTTTAAGACAATGTTATTGTAGCTCAAAAAGCAATGTTGGTCTCAGATGGGTCTGTTGTGTCAGCTGCATGGGGCAGTTAGATATTAAGTAAGGAACCAAAAAGCTAATAAATAACCTCCAAAGCTGTTTTGAACATTTTTGGAAGGAAACCTCTTTACCTGCATCAGTAGAGAAAATACCTCTCTTCATCCCTACTGTCTTCTGAGTTATCAAAGCATGCTTCTACAACTACCAACAGGCATCATAGCCAAATGCTTCAGACTTCTCCTTTCAAATATATATTGCTTCTTAGGTGTTAGACTAGATTCAGGATGGTCTTGGCAATACACTGAGTGTTAAGACTGAAGTATAGATGTTCATTTGTGCCTGAGGTGTTCTTCCTAGGACCAGTGATTGCTGTGCATGTTGAAAATAAAGCTTTATTTTAGTGAGCAAGGAAAACATCAAACGATTAAGTAAGGAAACATAAGAGGAGTAACGAGGTCACAATAAACAAGCTGTCATATGTGAATGGAGAAAGTCACGAGGTTCTGTACAATGAAGAGGATGAAATGGGTAAAGCTCAGACTGCTCATCTAGAGTCAGACAACAACAGAGCTTTGTAACTGAGAGACCATCAGTCTCTTAGCCTGCCTCAAACCCTTGCTCTTCGCCATCGTTGTACCACATCATTGTCAGTGCTGTGAAAATTCACCTTTCTGTAACTCCTTGAAGAATATAGGCTCTTGTCCTGAGGATTTCTCTGTTCCCCAGCAAATTCCAAATACTTTCAAAATACAAGGATACATTATATTAAGTTTTATGGGGTTTTTGAAATAGAAGTTACTATATCTTGGCAGACTTTAAAAGGGAGAAATAGCGAAGGTTCTAGAATGTTTTTGAATATATTGTTCCAGATACTGTGTGGCCCAACCTGAAGAGGGATGAGCCACCTCTGTAATACCTTCCCCTACCTGCCCATCTCTAGTTCTTCAAACAATATCGATTTCTATTTTACAAGTGGCAGACTGGGGAAAGACAAGAATCAGTATGGGTGGAGGAAGAGAAATGAAGGGTGACTGTGTGACCCATGCATATCCTTAAGAACTGCCAGTGTTTGGAGGCCCAGCCTGAGCTCTGGAATCATTCATGGATTTTTTGAGGCTGGAAAAGACCATGTTGTTAACGCTGTTTGATTTTCTGTAGAACATTACCAAAAAATAACAATCATCTTTCAGTTTTTGCTTGACACTCATAGTTTCTGTTTAGCTTTGAAATTCAAGCTTCACACACAGACTGAAAATGAATGTTAGTCTACCATTTTCTTAGATAAATTGTTTCAATTACGTCTGGCCCTCTCTGCTAAAAAGTGCGACTTCCACTCCTAGTTTGAATAGGTGCAAAGTCTTGTAATCGTGTTTCTTTCTGTGACATGAAAGACTGGCAGATTATTTGTAGTCCTTTCGAGTGTCCAGCCTAATCTCTGCTCTGACCTGTGGACTGGCGTAACCAAATTTCATTGCACCACCTCCAGATACTCCTTCTGTATCCAAAGTTATTGCCAGACAATTGCCACCCCTTGAGGGCCAGAAAATCCTCTCGCAAAACTCCAAAGCAGCTGTCAGGATATGTTTTCATAGTGTTTAAATTGATTCTCAATGAAAGTAATGAAAATATGGCTTGAAAGTTGTTCAGACACTAAGTATTGCTAATCCTACACTATTTGTAGGACACAACTTAGGTTGGCTTTTAGAAATCCTGGAAGCTATGAGTGAGCCTAATATGGGGAAAAAAATATTGATTAGTTCTACTTTGCATAATTGTAAAAAAACATGTAAGACATCGACACAGATTAGCATTGCTAATATCCTTCAGAACTGATCCTTCTATTCTTTTAACTATGTTAGCAACATAAGCAGAATCTGTAATCAAATTAAAAGGTTCTTGAAGAAGCTGAAATGCTCTGACCGCAGCTGCAAGTTCTACCACCTGTGTTGAGCCTTCTACTGTTTGAATATCTGATTTCCATGCATTAGTTTCTGGGTCTTGCCATATAATTACTCATGTGTCTTTCCTGACCCATCAGTAAATAGTGTTACAGCATTTAGAGGCTTCACTTAACATGGGTTTTTCTCTAAAGCTTAACTTTGCCTGTAGTAACTTGTGACTAGGAAAATGAATAGAGCATGTGTCTGGGTAGTTTAATAATGCAATTTGCAGATCTTCTGATTTTTGTAATGCCCAATCAAAATACTTCTTTTTCAGAGGTAAATAAATTATTGCAAAATCTTTGCCCGCCATGGCTAGCAACAGGCTTTTTGCTCAGCTCTGTTAAGATCCATCCTCTCAATACCCTTAGCTGGATATCTGTTTCAGATATATTTGGCCTCTTTCTGCCCTACAATATTGAACGTCCAGGAAAAGTAATTTTCCTTTGTTAGCTCAGATTTCAATGTACCTCTCCCAGAGATGACATGGTTTTCATTTAAGCTTTTGCCGTGCTGCTTATGAGCGTCTTTGTAAAGGCTCTTCCTATCAGCTAACTACAAACATACAGATAATATGCTTCTGATTCTTCTGCCTTCTTTAGGCAGCATCAACTGAATTTCACCCCGGAAATACTGGCAGACTTTTAGCTACACCAATCAAAACAACATTGTTGTGTCTCTTCTGCAGCCACATATGATCAGGAGAAGAAAAGCACCTTCTGTCTGTCTTTGGTTTATTATATGGACAAGATGAAAGTGTTCTAACTGCTCTGTATGGCTTAAGAGACTGACATGTATTTACCGTGAGGGAGATGGATTAGCCTGTTGTGCCGATTTGGCAACTGGCCTGAATGCTGCAGGTCAAAAACAAGCTATGGCTTTCACTGCTTCAAAATAACGCCAATGTCAGAAATTTGTAGAGAAGCCACATAGAGTTAGTCTATGTGAACTCCAGCAGAGTTCTTTCATAGCTGTCATAATTCCAGTTGCAAGGATCCCAAGCCTGCAGTCATTATTCAGGAATACAGTTGATTCTTCCATCCCTTCTGGCCTGGGCAGACACTGCTTGCTGCCTTTACCTGTGGTGTAGTCCATGTTGAAATACACAGAGATGCAGCATCTTCTTCTACAGGAACTTTATTTCTTTAGTTCTTTTACTTGCTGTCCCTTGAACAGTCATCTGTCCTGCTTTCTGCAGTATTCTTTGGACTGCAAAGAGTGAGGGGAGTTATGTTCATTTTGCCCGAAGGGAGGCAGAGGCATCAGGGTCAAGCTAAGCTGATCTCAGGCAGAGATCCACAGACAACTGTAAGAAGACCTGTCTTTCACCATTTTGATTCTCAAAGTGCTTCCAAGACAAAAAGAAACAGCACCAGTACTGCTACAGTTCTACATTGTCCAAGATGTTGTTCCCAACAGTCACACTGAGCATACAGCAAACAGGTCATCTTCAATCATTGAAGTGGCTTTAGCTCATGCTAAAAAAAAGAAAATGTGATTTTGTTGCAGTGGGGTCTCCTGAAACCTTCCCAGAAGACAGCTTGGCCTGTGGAAAGAATCAGGGAACGATATTTTTTATAGATGTTCATAGATGTTTATTTCTCTCTGGCTGCATGGTCCCAGCTCAGGCACAGATTGACTCCAAAGACTCAAGAATCATGGAAACACCAACCTAAGTACAGCATTCTCAGGGTGGGTGTACATTTGAAATGGCCAGTGAGGACCAGAACTGGGGTACATGTGACCAGAGAGCAGGGAAAAACCTGTATGTCCCAGGGCATGCTCCCATCCCAGGGCCCCTCCCCCAGGGTGGGGGGACCTCCACATGACTTCCTCTCTCTAATAATAGTGAAAAAACAAATGCTTCTCTGATATAAAGCATTGAAAACTAAAAATCCATAATGTTCACAATATAAATATGCATTTTCTGTTTTGGAGTTAATTGGTTGCTATCTTGTTTATCACTTTGCCCGTTTAATTTTTGTTTTTTCCTAGTTTGGTCATCCTTTGGCAAGTGATGTGTTGTGTGATGTGAGTGAAGTAAAAGTGCTCTAAGGCATTTAGCCATTACCAGTTTAGCCATTTGACAGTGGATGTGCCCAAGAGAAATGCACAAGAGATTGAGTTCCATTTCTTGTTTCATCTTCCCCTGCCTCTATGAGATGTGGAGAACAGAAATTTCATACTTTGTTCCAAGTGAGACTGATTATATAATATGTTTTGTGAAAACCACCTATACTGAAAAAGGTCATCCTTGGAGTATTTCAGAGTCTCATCATCTTTACACCATGCTGAACCCTGTTACGGTAGTATGTGAAAATCCATTATCAGTCAGACCTTCACCATACATCTCAGCTGACCTGTGCAGTAGGGGTGTGATTTACTGATACATGACACAGTCAGTAGGATGGAAGACTGATATTACACTATTTTAATGTCACCAGGACTTCAGTATAGTCAACTTTCTACTTACTGTCTATGGATCTTTATTGCTTTATTTATGGGCTGTCACCCAAAATGCCTTGATGTTAATGAGTCATCTAGGTGACTAGGCAGCTTTGAGGTGTCTAGGCAGTGCTTTTCAGTAAGAAAAAATAAATTTGTGAGTACTGACTGCTCCTGTCAGGTAGAAGGGAAGGTGCAGCATCAACAAATGAACAAAAGAGCTCATCTTCTGTTCTCAGATTGATACCTTTAACATGGAGCCTTGAGATTAAGGGACAGAAATACCAAGAGAAAATGGATGACAGAGTTGCTCAGGGGGCAGAGCCTTGCATAAATTAGTGTAACTGCAGTGATACCACCAGTGCAGTCCCAGTGCATTTCAGGTGAGGATCCAGCCCTGAGTCACTAATTAATCGCAGCACTGTGCCTAAAATATTATAGACTGAGAAATCTGTGACAAAGCTGATGCCTCTGACATCCTGTCCTGCATTCATTTCTCTACACTCTATTCAGCCAAAGTAGGCCAGTTTCTGTCCCCTTACTCCAGGACATTTGTCATAATTCCACTGAATCCATTTATATCACTGAAGCAACCTAATTATGATTGAGAAAAGAATACTGGCAGTTCTTAGTCACAAAAACATTCATCCTAAAATGATTATATGGTGATGGTATATATTTAGCATATCTATTTTTGGTTAAGCTCTCCTAGCAAGATTGGTGGTAACTTTACAAAGGGTAAAAATGGATCAGCAGCCTCTTCCTTTGCTATCTTGTGAAGCAAAAAACCCTCTTTAAAATTGAAGTGCTTTGAAAAATGCAAAATGTTGTAATTGTTGTAAATTGGTATGTGCAGAGTGGAGTAATTTAAAAATCATTAGAAGTCTGCATTTTTTACAGTAAAGTGCTTCAAAAAGAAATGAAGGCATAATTCAGTATATTAATATAGTTCAAGACATCTCAAATAGGTTTCAAAATTAAACATCAAAAACTGCAACTTGAAAAAGTAATTAGGTGAACCCATTTCATCGTAATCAGAAACTCTTCAGGTTTAGGGAATTGCAGTGTATGGGTGTCAGTCATTCTCATTCACCAAGGACAAAGGTATTCACTACAAAGAGCTTGCAGTAGTGAAAATAGCCTTGAAATTTCCTCAGTATGTGATGTAATGTCATGCATTTTCTACAGACTGATCAGTTCCACGTTGGTACTTCTACTCTGCTCCCTATTTTAGACAAATCTCAGGAACTTTTTAATTATACTAGAAACATCCTTCACTGTTTTGTTCTTAAGAAACGATGGACTTGCTTAATTTCATCTAACTGTCCTCTTTCTCTAATTTGTGGGGAGCTTTGCCTATTACTGCTCTGCTAATTAAAAGGGTGATTGAAGTTCCCCTGCTGTACACTGTCTGGCACTGTAGAAAGACTCTTCCCTACTACTATATATTTCATTGAAAAGAAAAAAAACGACTAGTTTGATTTGTATCTCCTGCAGAGTTGCAAGAGTTTGCAAAAATATATCTGGTGAGCAAGGTTTCTATTAAAAACATACTAGTTAAAGATTGGAACACTTAATATGTTTTGCTGCAGAATTTAAAACATGAGAAATTTAAGGCAGTGAAAAAGCACTCCAATAAAAATTAATTATCCTACATGTTTAAATCAGTCCACAGGGAACCAGAAATACCTGATGTAGTAATTATTGATTTAAGAAATAGGATAAGTCAAGGATATGAGATATACAATGAGGAAACATGGGGTGTTTTTCAACTGATTGCTGCTTATTTTGCAGATATGCCAAAAATAATGGCCCTTTCCTTTCCTTTTTCTTCCTGAAAATTAAGATTCTTAATCTATTGCTGTCTGCACCTCACTCAGCAATTATTGGAAATATTCCTCATTCCAATGTATATGCAATTTAATTAAGTCAGCTTTTGTAAATCCTAGTCTAATCCACAGCAAGGTATTACTTTTTCCACAGGGTGGAGTCCACAGACCCAGTTTTGGATGCTTCGATCTCAGCAACTCTTGGCTTACCCAGGAGCAAGATACCCAAACTGCTGTGGTGATGGCAATATGGTTCTGTTTACCTTCCATTCTGGGAAGCTGACAGAGCCTTTGCTCTCTGTCTGCATGGCATCGTGCCTCTCCAGGGAGTCCATCCTGTCCAGGAACGTCCCCCTCACTGTGCTTTGTGCTAGGCCAACCCCAGGAGAGTGATACTCCTTAGAATCCTTGGGCAACACCCATGTAAAGATTGCAAAACTAGAGCTCTTAACATAAAGCTGCTGTCATTATCTAGTAGCAAAACCTGGTAAATAAGTGGGATTTTAGTAGCAACTCAGGTGCCAAAGTGGTTCAAGGACCTTTGAATTAGGTAAGCTAAGCAAAGGGTTTAACGGTCTAAATTTGTAGTTAAGTGCCTGCATCCCTCTTTTACATCTCAACCTCATGGCCTACACAGGAGTCAATCTGCTGAACAGTGATTATGAACCATACTAAAACAACTGACAGGATATAGGATGGAAAGATCTTTCATGAACAGTCTGTGTTCAAGAAAATGTCAAGATGGAAATTCTGACTATGAAAGGCTTGTACTCCACAAGAACCCTTTGTAAAAAGGACTCAGACGTAGACAGTGTTCTGCTGGTGGATGCTGCAGTGGAGGGGGGAAAGCAGCCTAGATGAACAACAGAACCGAAATTACATAGAAAATCTTCCACTTCTAATTTGCTAAGACAAATCCAAAGATGTAACTCTCGCAAATTATCCATACCACCTTCTTTTAAAGGAGGGTTCTTGTGTAAGAGTGAGCTTCTGTTTTCCCACAGCTGGAAAAGCATAAATAGGAATTGCCAGAGCAAGGGTACAAAAGAGCACTAGAACAACTAGGGGTTTTGTCCTTCAGTGAATTTCAGAACATCTATTGTGCAAAATGTGCTGCATCAGTCCTTAAAAAGCAGATATTTATCATGTTTTTTGTTGTCATGGTAAGTGTTGTACAAAAATAGCTATCATTTCAACATATTTATGCAGCAGAGTCTGTGAATTTTAAGTTCCTCTGACAATAGGCAATTGCTATTGGTAAAAGTCAAACCCATGAGAACGTCCCTACATACTGCATTTCTAAGGGTTTTGGTTGTGTATATTGTTGCAAGGGTAACATATGTAGACATGTAAGGATTTCCCAGTCTCTGCCCTCCTTAAGGACATTTGCTTAAATGTTTTGGTGAGTAATATGTTTTAAATAAAATTAAATTTATAATAATTATCCAAGAATATTTTCATGGCAATGGAGCAAAAACTTCCTGTTTTTTGTAGCTATGGTGTACATTTGGGTATGTCACTCTTCAGTCCAGGAAGCCTTGGCTATTATGTAAACAGATTGTTAAAATAGTGTCTATCACCTTGGGATCCAAAATCATTTTCTGACAGAGTGCAGAGAGCTGATTGTTCACGTGGCATATGATTGTTCAGCTCCTGCTCTGGTCCCCCATATGCTGAATTCAAAAATGCCCTGAAGAAGGGAGGCCAGCCGAGAAGTGCCTCTGCCAGCTCTGAAGAGCTGGTACCAGGCTCCGCAGAAAAAATGCAAGTCATGAGCTGCACCTTTGGTTTGGCAGCAGCCAGGCAGAGCAGCAGCTGCCAGATGCGTGCTGCTATTTCTGTTTGTGCTGCTGACACAGAGGAAGTTAAGGTTTATTTACTGGGAGCTGCTTTGTGTCTCTGCACTCACCTGCACAGGCTCAGCTGTGAACACAGGGACATTTGCTCCTGTGGATGGACACAGTGTTCGTAGGCAGATGCTGAGTGCTGTGGAACTTGTGGTGATTGAGGCCACACTCCTTGGTTTTGTGCAAGAGCTTGTTATGCCTCACTGCTGAGTTTGTCCATGGAATGGTTTATTTGTGCTAAAACAGGAGGAAGCAAGGCCAGCTTCTTCATTTGCTTTTGCTTTTGACTATGAACCTGAGATGTTACTTAGAAGCTGGTAATGACTTTTGATTTCTCACAGTAGTTCTTCCTGTAATACAGCTTGATCAAAGCCTTATACAAATACACAGAGATCAAAGCCTTATTTTAGTTGATTCACTGTTTCACCGAATCATAAAATGACTTGGATTTAAAGGCACCCTCCAACTTCCCTGCTGGGAACGGGGACACCTTCCACTACACCACGTTGCTCAGAGCCCCATCCAACCTGGTCTTGAACACTTCCAGGCATGAGGCACCCACAGCTTCTCTGGGCAACCTGTCTGTGACTCACCACCCTCACAGTTAAGAATTCCTTCCTAATTCCTGATCTAAACCTACCCTCTTTCAGTTTAAAGCCATTTCTCTGTGTCCTATCACTACATGCCCTTATCCACTGTTCCTCTCCCTCTTCCTTGCAGGCTCCCTTTAGGTACTGAGAGGCCACAGTTAGGTTACCCTGATGCTTCTCTTCTCTAGGCTTAACAGATTTCCATCTGTCCATGTAAACTGGCTCTTCAGTGAAAAAAAAAAAAAAAGATAAAAATAGAAGTACATTCTTTTAAAAGCATTCATTCCCAGTGTATAGATGTACATTCTGCAAATCATTATCCCCTTTCCTTCTGAGTGCCATCTCTGTGCCTGATTTGGGCAACAATGGCATTTCTGTCACTTGTGGGCTGCCACTGCTTTTACACAGATGAATCTGAATAGATGTTCCTGTAATACATTGAGAAGTAGTGCCAATGCCCACCTTTTCAGCATTTTGAGCTCTTTCAAAATAGGATAAGTAAAATATATCTTCATTACTGAAGTCAGCAAGTACATCTAACATTCAAAGCACAGACCAGCACAATTTTTGTGAGTGGACCCATATCCAAAAGTCATCCTGTAAGCCAGTGAATTAAAGATGGTGCCTACTTGTTGCAAATAATGCTTAAATAAATCATTACTTCTTTACTGGGTATTATTAATCAAACTTAGTAATTAAATAATTGTGGAAAGCTTTATATTCTGAGCAGAGCCCGAGTCAGTGTTCACAACAGTTGTTCTGTGTACCACAGAAGATTTAGTGCTTATATAAAGACATATCCTGATCCCCTCAGACAATCTGGTAAACTTTTTCTGAAAAAAAGGTGTCTCAAAATCTTAATTTTCTTTTGATGCGGTATTAGTTCAGGCTGTACCTGTGAGACAGCTTTATTAAATGTACCTACTGAACCATCTCTTTGCCTATTTCCTTTTTCCCCACAAAGCCATGGTTGTTCTCCCTGTTACTTATCATTATCATAGGCCTCATGCCTTCCCCAATTCTTGTGGTCTGTCATTTGCTCAACAGGTTTCCCATTTTTCCTGCACAACTGGCTTTTCAGCCTGAGGAACTGTGAATTGCATTTTCCCCTCTGTGAGTGAACACAAAGGCATTGCTTTCATCTCACTCATTATGGCTCATGACAGATTGTTCTGGACTGCTTTCATACCCATCTCCTGATCAAACAAAGTATCGAGCAGGGTAGACGTTGCACAGCACTTCCTTTTGTGGTTCCAGGAATGTTGCGGCGGATTTCAGAGCTTGTTAGTCAGAGTGTAAGTCCCAGGTGATGACTGAAATCTCACTGCTTTGTTACAAGTACAACTTGAAATGAAACAGTGAAGACAAATTATAAAACAGGACCAAATTTGACAAGGAAACTCCACGTTTACTCGCAACGGTATTTAAAAAATGTCCTAGTCAGATTTCTGTGCGATTCCCCTCGCCCTTGTGTCAGTCTAATCTTCCTTGCTATTAGGTTACACTTCTGCTCGTTTATTTTAAATGATGCCCACACTGGCCTTGTCCAACCTGCCAACCTGTATCACCTCTAAGAAAGAGACAGGTTCTCTTGTGTGGCAAGCCCAGCATAATTTTATTCTCCTTTACACCACTGCTATGGCTGGGTAAACAGAGATGTTCCCAGTGGCAAATGAGGAACCCTTTTCAGTGGTATCAATTTTCTGTGCTTTGGCTGCCTGAAATGAAATATCTGTTAGTATGTTTACCATTACCAGTCCAGCTTCTTCAGGCTGTATTGATTAAATTTTTGTACTGTAAAAATACCATTTTGAACCACAGAAAAATCAATATAGAGTGAGGTTTTATATCTATACAAATTGGATTTGGATCAGGAAGAAAATCTTCATCAGATGAAAAATAAAGCTAGGTGAGAAAAGTGTGATAAAAGATCTCAGAAGGGGAAAAAGTTGCTCTGTCGTTTCCCCAGCCTCTGTTGTATTTGCCCTCTAGACCTTTCTGTCTGTCCACTGATTACTTTCTACACAAATAAATTTTCTAGCAAATTGAGGCTTCCAGTTTAGAAAAGATACTTTTAAATAGATGTAGCATTATTAGAAACTAACTTACAGGGCTTTCTAAATGCAATTGCATTCATATATTTTGTGATACACAGTAATGCTAATGGCAACCTTCCTACTGGAGACCAGAAGAGTTATTTATAGAGTACCAATTCATCAAGAATAAGTTCAATGAGATGATGGTAGGATTATTTCCAAAAAGAAATTAAAACCACCACTATATGGATAGTGAAGCATTCTGAGTAACAAACAATGAGGACATGGCATTTTTTAGTTCCAGTGGGTTTATTTTATACATTGTGGCCTGTGGTAAGAAGATAAGAAAGGTAGTTAAATATCTGCTAGGCAAGACATCAAAAAGGTTTTCTACATAGAGCTTACAGTAGGAAGGTTTAAAATGAGGTAATGTTTGGGGAATGAAAACATTTTGGGGAAGTTTTCCCTTTGATAGATACAGTTGATTGTTGTGCAGTAACTGTGTCTGAATTATCCCAAATAATAGTCAGGGCTGTGTGAAGTTTAGATTCCCCGCATTTATTTTCTGAAGTTACTGACTATTCAGTAGTTCTTTTCTGCAACACTTGTCTCTCTGAGGAAGACCAAACCTCCTGAAGTGCCTCTTTGCCTTCAGGTAGAACATCTCCTCAGATAATGCTGGGCAAAACATGAACAGTGCCTGGACCAGTCCTTTAATCAGTTAGATTTCAGCCGTGCTTGTTTTTAAATGCTAGCGAGACCATACAAAAGTTTTCTTTTCTGCAATCACTAATTCATTTCATAGCAAAACCCATAGATCTACTGAAGATAAAATAGAAACAGGTTATCAGTCATGTAATCATGAGGGAAAAGGACTACTTAATATGAATTTAAGTAGTAGAAGACATCAAGAAGACACATAAAAAGAATGGTATTTAAGAGGGCTACGGCATGTCCACATTTGTGTTATGCATGGAAAACTGTAAATATTTGGAATATGTTATGAGCCTCTCTAACATCATTCAGAGGAAGAAATAAGGGCAGATGCAATTTAGAGAAGGACTTGTTTTCTCCTTAAGGTTTTTTTCCAAATAATTCTTCTTTGGCTTAACATAGCTTTATATGCGTGCTACAGTCTTGCTTCATGACAGCATCAAAAAGGATAAATATCAATAGCTGAATAAATTTAAGCATTCTAGTTTGATAACAGACTGTAATAGAAAAGTATTTCAGACAGATGTTTCAGTTCAGGTGAGATGAATCTCACTCTTGGAGTCTTTTGTTGGGATAGGCCACCACGTCCCACTTTGGGCAAGGATAAAATCTTTGGAAATTACTGTGAAAATTATTTTAGAGAGATATATCAGAATAAATTTGATGCAATAGTTTTGCAGAAGGAATTGCTTTGAATTTATTCACCCAATTATAACACATTGTTGTGGTATTGTGAGGTGACCTTTAATGTATTTCAGTGTCAGCTATTAGCATGCAATGCATGAAGAGAAGGATAAGGAGTGTTGCAGCAAGAGAAATTTAGATTGAGAGAATATTTGTCTGTGAAGGCAGTCTGATAGTGGTATGAATTGCCTGTCATAGTATAGTCCTGTCTGTAGGTTCTCTTGGTTGCTGGGACCTTTTAAGGGATGCCAGCTATGATTTAATTTGAAATAATAACAGATGATCCTGTGAAGTTCTTTGCAGCTCTATTCTCTATAAATTTATGTTAAAATAGATCAGTCACTTGGTGATGATCTATCATAGTGATTTATTTCTGATTGTACTAAATTTCACGTTAAGTTCTGTGGCAAGTTCCCATCACGTGTGCCTCGGCGGTGTGGAGGATAAGGAAGAGATAGGCAATGCACCACTGCTGCGTCTCCACGCAAGAACCTGATTTCACTTTTCCAAAGGGAACGTGTTCACAAAACCTGGCAGCTGACAGAGAAGGACTTCAGCTGTTTGAATTACTGTTTTAATTTAATTAATGTTTTGAAGACATTTGCAAATCCTTTTGATTTCCATGTCAAGCTTGAAGAGCAGGTGGTCACTGAACACTGGTATAACCCATGTAGCACTGCTGTGTTGTCCCTAAAAAAGCTGTCCCTTGCTTGATCATAGATCACAGAATGGTTTGGGTTAGAAGGGATCTTAAAGATCATCCAGTTCCAACTCCCCTGCCATGGGCAGGGCCATCTTCCACAAGACCAGGATGCTCCAAGCCCCATCCAACCTGGCCTTGAACACTTCCAGGGATGGTTTATTGGCATAGCTGTGGTTCGCTAAGGAGGTAAAAAATTACACATCTAACTAACTACTGTGACACTGTTGGAAAAGCCAAGACCAGATGCAGTTAACATCCAAATTGCCAAAGAAGTTTATGTAAATTGGGAAAATAAGATAAGCTATACCATAAAAATAACATCTCTTCTAGTACAGATATGTAAAACTTGTTGCCTGCATGAAACCTCTGCAGTGCACTCCTAGGTAACCTTCTTTAAGGGGAACAAATTTCTATTAGGTTTTACAGAAAAATAAAGAAAGCTCAAGTGCTTTTGAAATTCCTAAAACTTTACATTTTTGAACTTTTTTGTGGTGTAAAAAAATTATATTAATAAATTTAGTTGCTGAAAATGAAAGCTAGAACAGAGTTGTCTCCAGGACACAGCAGGAAGGTAATTTAAAAAGCTCAGGAACACTGTTGAAATTATCATGCAAACTTATTAAATGCAATGTATATTTAAACTGAAAAAAAACTTCTTTATTAGGTCTAGAGAGGTGATTTTTTTTGCTGCCTCTAGCAGTTAAGCTTATTGGGTGAAAGTCTAGGTAGATTAATTTCTAATCTTTATGGGAAACCACTTATTAAAAAATGGATGGCAAAATTATTAATACTGAAAGTTTAGACTATCTGTAGAACAAGACTCATCACTGAACAAAAGTATAATGAATGTTTTGTAGTATTTGGCCACTTACGTTTACATATAGTTTTGTATTCTTAGCATGATTTTCTAGGAGTTATTTCTGACACATGTTGAATTAACATTAAAATCTTCCCTGATCATTTCGAATTATAAAATATTTAGCTTTAATTTCCCTTTTCATAACACATAAGTAGGAACTTATTATAAAACACGTTTAAAAGGACTCATTGTTGACTTAGGTAATTAAAATGAAAAGTTTGGAGTGAATTTTTAATGCTTTTTAGATTAGCTCAGGAATTATTAGCTATTTGTCTCCTTCTCAAGAATACGTACAAATAATGGTTCACAGCTCACATTTGCCTTTTTCCAAGAAATTCATGAACATTCAGAATTAAGGACAGGTCAGTAAAAATTCTAGACTGAGCTGAACATTTTTAAGTCTCTTCTCCATTAATTGGTGTACGTCTAAGGACTCTGAATTTTAGATTTGATGCAAACTGTATTTGATGAAAGTCTGAGGGAAGCTGCCAGGGTCGGCTGAGGCCAGCTCCCGGCACTCTGCCAGCACGATGCTCTCAGTGACTCTGCACAGCTGGGCTTGTTTCAAAAATGAAATTAACTTTCCAGATGTACATTCAGATAACCTTGTTTGGATTTCAAAGTGTACAGGTACAAAAACTGATGCAGGACCATGAATTACTGTGAATTTGGGTGACTCAGTTGGTTTCCTGGGAACCGTGAAAATTCACATGTCCTGAGGAGTGGGTCTCTTAGCCACAGACCAGCCTACAACCCAGCTTGCTGCACAAGGTCTGCCTTAGACCTCAGGTGGACAGGTGTATATCCCACTAAAGTATGACAACAAGGAGTGGGAGAGAAGGGATGGGTTTATGTCAGCCTACAAGCCTAAAACACCAACATGGTCGAGGGACTTAAGGAATTGTGAGCGTGGCAGTGTACATTGTAAGAATGAGTGGCAGTTAATGGAACAGCACAAGTAAAGGCTTGTGATGTAATATCCCTGAGTCATCTAATCCAAACTGTACCTCATGTCACCTGCCTCCCTCGTTACCTTACATAAGTCACCTCTTTGCTCTTGTCCTTTGCAGTCAGATGATGGCACAGCTTGTGGATCCTCAGCAGGACAGTCTCTGTCCAGGCTGGGATTTGCATCTCCTCCCTTGTCCTGAGTGGTGTTGCTGCTTTGATCTCTCCTTGGGCTGATTTGGCTTAGCTAGCTGTCAGGTATTAATCCAGGAAAATAAACTGAGTAATTTTCTGACAGTTCCATGATCTGAATCATCTCACCATTTCCACATGCTCTGCGCTAGGCAGCGATCACAGAGCCAGGAGATGGATGGAGAGGAAGAGGAGTGGAATAGCTGTTTCAATCAGAGAAGACATTTTTGGCTTTTTCAACTGCTGCACTGATCCACAGCTCAAAGCACTTCCCCACCGTGCTGGCTCTGCTGCATTTTGTGATGCTTCTATGTCCTGTAGGGCCAACTGCTTTAGAAGGAGGAAGATGCTCCAGTGAGCTGAACAGTTGCATCATGTCTGTCAAACTTCACCTCTGTCTGAATTTTTGCCACATCAGCTTTATTAGAAGCTATTTACCTATTTATAGTTACTGTATAATTTGCCATTGCAGTTGGTCCCTGAGCACTCACTGGAGTATCTCATTTCATCCAGTCTGCAGTGGAAACCCTCAATACAAACAAATGCTAATGTGGCTCCCCGCTAGACAGAGGTTTCTGGGCTTGTTTATCTGCAGGAGGAGTTAAGAAATAGTTTTGCATTTAAAAACAGGACAACCTGAACTGATAATTCTTTTTTTGATCTTAGTTGTTTGAATTAACTGTGCATTAAAGCTGCGTGTTCTACCATAGCGTTAATAGGATGACGTTAGGCTTGATTTCTCTTGCTTTGCGTGAGAAGTCTGTGGAGAATCTTGGATTTGCATGGCAGAAGAATACATTAGCGTGGTAAACAGCATTTCTGAAGCCTTATGAAAACACCAAAAAGAATGTAAGTCTCAAGGTTGCCTCAGTGACGATAAAGTGTGAGTTGGCTGAACTGCAGGTCAGCTAGGGTAGCTGAGGAAAGTGTCTGGTCCAAACTAAGAAACCTAATTTCATTACATCTGGTCTTTGCAAAACTTGGTTTGGTTTTCATTAAAGAACATTTAGACTCAATATTTGTGGGAAAAAAATCATTATTAGAAGGAAAGACAAGAGCTAGGTAAGTTCATTTCAAGTAGGATCGTATGTGGGGAAAATAGAAAAAAAAAAAAAAAGAGGCCTTAGGAGTGAAGATTATATGGACTGACCTAGGATATTTTTTTATAAGATAGGTAATCTAGTATCTCCACTTCAATAAAAGTTAGGAGCTTAAGTTGTGTTTAAACATTTTATTCCATGTGTGGAATGGAAAACAGTGGAAAACTTTCCAAGGTCTATTTTAAGGTCTATTTAATTTTGCGGTTTTAAAATGAGAACATGTGCAAGATCTACCCCTGTCCCCATGGTAGGAATGTGCCTACATTGCCTTCAACTCCATGTTGTTACTTCTTTTGTTTGTTTGGAAGATGAGTTTGTCATGATTAGATTCTGTGGGGTAGACAGACAGGCAATGCAGCCATGCATGCCATGTGTGGGAATGTGTTCAGGGTCTTCCACAGTTGGTTCTTTGGTCTGTTTACAGACAGAGAAGTGGCAGAAAGTGCTAGAGCTGCTGACAGGGTCAGAAGCTCTATGTATTGCTTTGTTTCCCCACTTCAGCCATTGCCACTTCTGTATTCCAATGCCTATAATCTTCCCTGAAGTTTTGGAATCAGTTGAACTAAGCCAGTCCCACAGCTGCAAAAATCTGTGTAGTAGAATCTCAATCCAGACGGTCAAAAAGACCATCAATTCCACTTACCTCAGTATATTGTAAACTACACAATATTTCTTAATATCCTCTTAACGATCTTTGCCACCTGAAGTAAAATATCAAAAGCAATAATTATAACGAACTAGAGGGAGATCAGGGAAGATCAAACGCATCCCTCTAGCAGCCTAAATTCTTAAAGTAGCTGGTAATTTGTTAGATTTAACTCTCAGGGATAGACCGATGCCCCAGGCTGCAAAGATAGGTTCAAATAAGTGATCCTCTGGCAGTCTGCTTGGGGGTGATTTTTTTGTGATCTGGTGGGATCAGTTTACTTCTTGATCATAGGAACAAGTATTTGGACAACCTCAGTACCAGTGGAATAACAAAGCAAGTCCTCCTGTAGTCCTCCAAATGATCTCCCAGGTTTCCAAGGAACAAACAAGTAACAAAACAAAAGAGGCAAGACAAATTATGCAGCAAGGGGGTAGAAATCCTTTCCAGTACCTACAAGCAGGCAGTCCAAGGCATGAAGCAGTAGATTAATATATGATCAGCAGGCAGCAATCAAGACTTTCTAAGGTATAATGCCCCAGACTCAGCACAGTTTTTCATTTGAATATAACAGAGCAGTCTCTTTTCTTGTCTTACATATTCTTTTTCAGGAATATTGTAGAATTGTATCATCAGATAATTATTTTTATCTTGTACTCCAGTATAACACAACTCCCTACCCAAATAGTACATTTAATTATTCCTTACGTAGCTGATTTTGTCTAAGGACAGTGCTTTGCAGTTGCTTTTACTGAATTTTGTGTGATGTTCTTTACCGTGCCTTCTGCTTCTGAATTTGAGTTTGACAGAGCTCTTGCAGTTTGTCACTCACCCATCCTTTTGACTGTGCTCTGTGCTGTCACCCTGGCTATTAACGAAAACAAGAGCTAAGCTCTCTCTCAAGACAGAGCCCAGCACGTCTTCGATGTCACTGTGCTGTTCCAGTTCTGTGTTGCTTTTTCCTTTGTGTTAAAATGATTAGAAGATAAGATTTCAATTTAAACTTTAAAAACTTTTCTTGGTATGTAAGTGACAGCATTTGTCACTACAAGTGCTTTTAAGGATGTTTGTGTACAATTGTTCCAAGATCTAAATAATCATTGTTTAAAATCTGTCAGGGCAAAAATCTTGCCACAACTAAATATGTAGCACTGACATTTGAAATCAGAGCAGACATGACTGTTTGGCTTATACTTAAGTGCTATCAGCTGCTTTCCAAGAGGAAGAAGGAGGAGACATTTCTGTAGCAGGTTAATTGCAGAATAAAAAGCAAATTCTGTCTCTTTACAATAATTATTCTAAATAAATTCAAACTACATGGAACCTTTCTATAATGAAACCATTCTTTTGACAGAACAACTTCGGTATACATGTAAGTAGAATTGCAATTGGCATATGGCGATGGATTGAAGCTATTCAGGACTTTCATACCACTTCACAATCAGGGCTGTTCTATAGTGCCCAGGTAGAGAAATTCTTCCGAGGGCAATGAAGGAGATACTACTTGAAACAGCTTTCCTACTTTCTTAGCGGTTGACTCATGAAGGTCAGGAAGGAAAAAAAAAGTCTGAATCTTCGAAAGCCATTTTAGAACTAGTAGGATCTGAATGGCCTCTAGGTCATGTAGTGTTGTATACTGCTGTCAGAGTGAGGTGCTTGCCTCATTTCTTACTCTCTGTTACCTTTCTGGTGGCTCTCTGTACTGCAAGTGATGGCCAGTTTGTCATCACTACAAACATTTGAATATCTAAAAAATTGGTTTGCTTATATGTATTTTATGTGCCACTCTATCCTTCAATTAATCTCACAATATTTGAGTTTGTAAGAGATTTCAGAATTGAGTCTCAGAAGAAATCAGTCAAAAGATACGGAGTTTTTCATGTCGTTGTTTGTCTGGTTTAGACCTATTACTCTACCCTCTGCAAAGCCATCATTTTCAGTCCCCACCCCAAACAAATAAATGATCTGACAAGTAACTGCTAAAGAAGGAGGCAGCCAGATTTCATAAGGTCTGTACTGAGTCATAAAATCCCATATTTGAACCAGCTGATGAGTGTTGGTCGTACGGAAGTGAATTAGTGTTGATGCAAAGTCTATTTGCAGTATGAAAGTGCTGTTCCACATGGTGCACTTTTGTTTTCCTGTGCAGAGCTGTGTACCCTGGACTGTGGCAGCCACGGTGTCTGCTCCAGAGGGATATGCCAGTGTGAAGAAGGCTGGGTGGGACCCACCTGTGAGGAACGGACCTGCCACTCCCACTGTGCCGAGCACGGGCAGTGCAAGGACGGGAAGTGTGAGTGCAGCCCCGGATGGGAAGGGGACCACTGCACCATTGGTAAGGGGATTTTGTACCTCAAGAAATGAAATACATAAAATCTTAAACCAGTCGTACACAGATGTGCCACAGCCGTCATTCTGATTGAAATCTGTTTGGAAAAACAGAGACTCAGAATCCAGACGGATGTAAAAAAGGTCCCTCTGCACCCTGTTTGTCCCACAGAATAGCAACTTGGCACAACTTTCTGTATAGAGGAAATAATATAGATTAATTAATTTAAAAAAAAAAGGCACAAAAAAAGAGAGCTATCCCAATCCTAACATATCTTTTGGATGTGTTCATATGTGAACTTTGGAGTCAGGAAAGAAAAAAATGTTTAAAAAATAGAAGGTATGAGGGGACAAAGCTATTATTTAACTTACATAATCTCTTGCATTAAATCTCTTGCCTTTCTGTCTGAGGATTTACATGTTTTACTTACTGCTAATGATGTTTTTTCTAGAGCTGACTTTTAAAAATATTTCTAATAAGGTAAAGCTTTCAGATCTTTTTTAGAAGTCATTAGTCTATTAAACAAATGTAATAGTTATATTTTTAATGAAATTGAACAGTTTTTTGCAAAGTCTGTTTCTCCCTAAAATGTCCCAAAGTGAGATTATTATCTAATTTTCAGAGATGAGCACTGTAAGGTCTCACATTTGTTTCTTGGAAAAAAATCTAGAATGTGTTGTCTTTATTTTGAGCATTTTAAGATAATTCATTCCCTGGCTCTAGAATTTACTAAAGCAGATTTGCTAAATCAAGAATTAGGTTTGTGATGAAGGAACAGCTTAATTTTCTGAAGGTTGTTTAGCGCAAATCCAGAGAAGGACCAAAATACCTAAAAAGATAAATAGACCTGCTGTTCACATTGTAGGCAGTGTCAGGTGTGGCCCCTGCACATTTGTCATCAAATGGAGAAGGATCACAAACACCATGTTCTGGTCACAGCAGCAGGAACAGATCTGCCTGTAGGAAGAGGGAGACATTTTATATCTAACCCACAGGTGTCAAGCCATAAGCAAATGTATTTTCATTTGGTACAGAAGTTTGATCCATCTCAGTTTTGTTCTTTTTTTTTTTTAAGCTCACTACTTAGATGCTGTTCAAGGTAAGTTTTTTATATCAGCATTCCAAAAAAAGTAATGAAAGTATACAAAAGTATTGGGAATGGAGTGTTTTCTGTTACCCATTTTGTTTGAGCTTCTGTACTGCTAAGTTCCCAGAATAGATGGCACATTTTTTTATGGAGATACGTATAGATATATGAGCACACATGGAGACAGAAAGAGATTTACAGCAGAAAATGCAGGTTTTAATAAGTAATGTGCTCAACTCATTTGCAAAGTTGTAGCAAGGTAAGCATGTTTTACAGGGCCATCTGATGTGCTGTGTTAGGCAAATCCATTCTTTGTTCTTGTTTACCATCCAAAGTAATGCCAGCGCTGAGGACTTACTAAAAAGCTTGTGTTGACACTGTCTCCCATGAGAACACAAAATATTTTTTTTTTGTCATTTATGCTTGAAGTAAGTTTCTTTTGATAGAGAAATACTTTTGTTTTCTAAAGCTGTCTGTGCCAGATGTGATCTAGTTCTCTTCAAATCATTTGATGCAAGAGTTAAGAGTTGCTTTGTGTCTGGTGCTGTTGGTTTGATTCCCATGCCTCGCCGCAGGTCCTGCTCATTCATGTCAGTGCAAGAACCTTCCCCCGGTGTGACAGCAGTCCCTCTGCTTGGGCCACACTGAGCAGAGCAGTGATGCACAGCCCCTTCCAAAAATGCTGCTCACTGAAATACCAAACCAACCATTAGTTCAGAAAGACCCGAGTGCTTATTTTCTGTTTCTTATTTTATTTCTTTGTAATTACATAATAATAAAGGCACGTAGGCATTAATTTTACTGCATTTATAGACTTAGAGGATAACCACACAGTAGCAAAATATAATCACGTACAAGAAATTAATTAACTCAGCAGGACAGTGATTGAAAGTGGAAAAACATCCAAATTACCCAAAAGAGTTCTCACATCCTGCCCTTTCCCCCAACTCCCTGAAAGAGGCGGCTTTTATAGTTTATTTCGTGGTTGCCAAGTTCGTGTTGTTTTGGAGTAGAATCTTCCATAACTCTGTGTGAGAAAATGGTGCCACTCATCTCCAGTTTTTCTGAGGAAGAGGGTCAGACTCTCTGATCCCCCTGTTTGCCTGTGTGATTGATAAACTGTGCCAAGGGTGAGAAGGAGGGAGATCACGTCTCGTGTAAAGTTGCCAGGAAATATGCTTCTTGTGGGGCTGTGAATCACAGCCTGACAGACCAGACTCTCCAACCGGCTCCTCCAAAGTCCATTTGGAATATCTTGGGGCTGTCAGGCTCTGAGTCTCCGTCCTGCCTCAAAAAAATCCTCTCTGATAACACCTGCATGTTGATGATCAGTATCAGGTGGACGGGCTTTCAGACCCTGTATGTCCATGCTGGCAAAAAGAAAAGAGCCATCTTAGAAGTGATGCCACTCACTCTGTCAAACGTGTTGCCAATTGCCATTGCTTTATCCATTGTCCTTTGGCTCCATGTGTGACATGGTGAGGATCTGACAAATGTCTGAGCTGGCACTGCACTATGCAAGCAGATGGACATGAGTGTTCACATCTAAGAGACCATTCCTCTCTCACTCTTACAGGCAAGAAATCTAGATGTGAATGTGCAAAGTACTGTTGATTCAGAGCTTGCAAGTATATAATCAAGAGGATGCTACAGCCCTTGGTCCAGTTTTGATCTAGAATCAGCACCACCAAAGGGCATGTGTTGATCCTGTTGGAATTAGCTATAAGGAGAGAAAGTGGAACAGGAAGGCAATGCTCCCTCAGTTGCCTTCTGTGGAAAGAGTTGTGTTGTGGCATAAATCAAATTGGCTTTTTCTCAAGTCAGATGAGTATTTATGAACAGAATAAAAAGGTCACTTCCACTCCCTGCAATGTGTAGGATTATGTCCACAGATGCTAGTTTGTCATTTAGACAATATTTTCCATGTGTATCTTTGATATAAATCTCGATTATGTGTATGATATTGGTAGTGAATTTTTCAGTTTATTTTTCAATAGAGGAAGAGTTGGACATGACTTTAGAACTTTAAAGCATGACTTTACTCACTTTTTTCCTGTGCACAAAATATTAAACACTAAAAAAATCCTCATTCTTCACTGAGAAACTACCTTTGGGCAAGCAAAGGGAAGGACCAAGTTGGGGAGTTTTCCATATTCATCCAGAAATGTAAATGGCTTGCAAGCGATCATCATTTGAAGGCAGCAAGTATAGTGCTGGAAGTAGGAATGTTAGCGAATAATGGCAACTGCAAAATAAGAGAAAATATCCCTTCATGAAGGCTTTTTTTTTACACTTTCTATTTTAGATGGTTGCCCAGGTCTCTGTTATGGAAATGGGAGGTGCACTCTTGATCAGAATGGGTGGCACTGTGTTTGTCAAGTGGGCTGGAGTGGCTCGGGATGTAACGTTGTCATGGAAATGGTGTGTGCAGATAACCTGGACAATGATGGAGGTATGATACATAATTCATGTGTCTCTGTTTATCTGTCACGTCCTTGACTGCCATTTAAATCCATAGTTTTGGTGTATGCTTTCCTTTTTATCACAAAATGTCAATGTTTGTCTGTTTGCTCAAGACAGTTGTTCCACTGACTTCGTCTGAAGCAGCACAGTGAAGGAACAGACCCTTGTGCTGGATGCTGCTGAAGGCAGAAAGTATCTGTGGCCATATCTACCATCCCAATACTTGTTTTTTTCTCATAAAAAGCAAAACAAAACAGAAGTGTAATGAGTAATTTCCTCTATCTCCTTTCCACTCTTCCTCATAATTCTGTCAGTCTTTCAGAAAAAACAGCCAAGAGATACCCAAATGAAAAAAAACCTCTATGCCTGTCAAAATGCATCCAGTTAATCTTCTATTACTATTAATTTAATATATTTGCAAGCATGAAGTGCACATTTACAGTTGCTGTTTTAACATTAGTCTTTCTCTTAATATTTCTACTGAGGCACACCACAGTTCTTGCATTTTTCTGGACCTACTTTTGAAGAACTGTTTAGGAAACTAGTGTAGAAAGTAGGCAGAAGAGATTTTGGAAAGTACTGTAAACTGAGCCCTGTACTGAAATAATCATTTTCTGCTTTCTATCAGTTGAACGAGGGCATTTGGCTGTAGGTGCTCCTTACCTTAGTCCTCTGTGGTCTTGATTTCGTTCTGTGGTTGTGTAAGTTTTAGGTTTGCTGGGGAAAAACATAGTTCTTTCATAAGTTGGTCTCTGCTTCCTTTCCAATAGTTTGTTCTAATACACTAGTTAGAGCATTTTTTAAGAAGAAGCATCCAGGCTCTATTTCAAACTTGCCAGTGGGAGAGAAGCCACAGTATTCTTCACTAGTTGCTCTCAGAGTTAGTTATTTTTCCTGTCTGATTTAGGAATACTCATTTACTGAGCAGTCAAGGACTATTGCTTTTCTCTCCTTCACCTACTACCAGCCTTTACTGTGTGCTTGTCCCATCCTCAGAGCTGTGCGGCTTTCTCATTCAGAGAGTGGATTCAAGGCCATGTTGGATGAGGCTTTGAGAAACCTGGTCTAGTGGAAGACATCCCTCCCCAGAGCAGGGGGTTGGAACAAGGTGATCTTTAAGGTCCCTTCCAACCCAAATGGTTCTATGATTTTATGATCAGTCCCAAGCACGGTTAAATTTTTTCCTTAGATCGTACACCGAGATGTATTAAAATACACATTATCTTATTGTGTCACACCTTAAGACCATATCAGTGTCCTGGGTGAGATCTTATCCTCGACTGTAGGGGCAAACCTTGCTATGATGATTGTCTGCTTTCTTCTAGGTCATTGATAAATTAAGCTTGATATAGGTCCAGGAACTGAGGTCACTGTGGGACCTCAATAGAAACATTCTGACTCAGTGATGATTCCTCATTTACAGATATATTTTGAGACCTTCTGATTTTGTATCCTGTGGGCTCTAAGACCCTGCTGTCCTTTGGCAAAAGCTTCCTCATTTCTGAATCCCATTCAAAATCACCTTATTCCTCTCATATCCTTCCTTTTCCACCGTATTTCCAAGGGGTACAACAACCGTGTCTCTGCCCACTGTCTGTGCTCTCCTACACTAGTGTACGTCCCTGTCACACAAGGTCCCACAGCTGGCATCCCTGCCCCCCTGTGCTCTCCCATCTGTCAGTGCTCTCCCCTGCTGTCCAAGCCACTGACTCACCTGCCTGCACTCTTAAATCTGCCCACTCAAACCCTGTTTAGCCTGTAATGTATGGAAAGCATTTTCTGATGCACTCTATGAACTGGCTCTGTAAAAACTGCCCTGTACTGTGATTTTGGGTGCTTTATATTCTGCAATAACAGTGAGTTATTGGAAGAGTTGGCAGTTTTAACTCTAAATCTCCTTGAATTTGTCAGTTTAAGGCAGACACTTAACATCATTTCACTGCAGGTTTTAAAAGCAATTTTCTTTTTCCTTTTTAATGGCAGCATAACATGGACTAGGACAGCTCTGTTGACATTAAAATTAGAGATAAGTGCAGAGAGAAATATTTAATTAATCTGACTACTACAGATGGGCTAAATGTAATTAAGTTTTCTTCACAATCAATTTTGTATAAGAAAAGAAAATTATATCTACATATTATAACCACTTCTCTTTATATATATATATATGAAGTTCATGGCACCTGATTTGGCATAAGTATAAATTAGAAAAATTCCCTTAAAGTCATTGGAGTTATACCAGTGTTAGATGAATATGAAATCAGAAGCTGTGTGTCTCATGGTTTGTGTACCAACCCAACAGGAAAATCAGGAATTGGGAAGGAGGCATGATACTACCTCTTAAGTCCTGTTTGCTGGGAGGTTGAGCCTTAGAGTATGAGAATATTATGGTGGCATAGCAAGTTTCCACCCATCAAGCTACACAGCTGGAGTAGGTTCATCAGGATGGAAGTTATTAGCATTTTCACCTGCAGCTAAGGTGAGTTAAGAGCTTGCACTCAGCTGAGTTAAAGAAACACAGCTGACAGGTGGTAACTTCCTAAGCTGTAAGGATGTGATCATATTCAGTCAGTGACACATAGAGATAATTCAGTGCCCTTGTATAGGCCAAATCATGGAATTCTCACTTAGCAGAGGTCTTAATCATTCCAGTTGTGTTTCAATCAAATATTTACATATTAGTTCTATTGTGTTTCAAGTTCATGAGAAGGAGGTCACCACCAAAGAACAAAGCTGTAGTAAGGTTGAGCAATTATAATTTCAAACAAACTCTAATTTTAGAACTTAGACAAAGGGATAATTTTGTGTAGTTTTCAGTTATTTTTTCAGTTAATTTTTCACATGGTACTTTCAGGTATGGAAAAACTGATATTTTTTAATCATTTAAAACTACATTCAGAGACACGGTGGAAAAAAAGCAGGTTAGTCCCAACTATAAGGATTCAATAATGTCATTTAATTAACATGAAGAAGTGTTAATGTTGTTGTTTAGCCTGTATTAAGAGCACAAAAGCTTTGGGAGGGGGAAGGTCTTGAATTCATTTTTTAAGGACTGATATAATCGTGTAAAGAAAAGCCATAAGCATATTCACAGGCATCCTGGTCCTGCAGCCACTGAAGCACCAAGATCCCTTCAGTGCAGTTTCTCCTGGTGGTAAGATAAAACATGTGTGGAACTATTCTCCTGGGCAGGGAAAGTACAGTTTCTTTTAGAGCCCCATTAGGATTTGCTGCACTCATTCCCTGGCTGTACCATAACTGCCTTTTCCATTCCAGCTCATAACTCTCTGTTAGCTTTTTCCTGCTCGCAGACTTAAGGGCATGTTTACCTGTTCAAATATCACTACAAATATCAGTGAAAAGGTCTTAGCATTATAACAGAAGCACGATGGCGTGGTTTGCACTTGCTCTCATGGAGTGCTTCTGCAGTCTGTTAGCAGTGTGATGTCCATTAAAAAATGCCAAGGAGTCAAGCAGGTGGCCTTTGCAGTGGAGCCTTTCCCTCACTGTGACTTCCCTCAGCATAACTCCACATTCCGTATTCTCCTTCTTTCACTGTCATGACTGACATGATTTCGGTTTATAAGATTCAGCTCATCTCAAGATTCAGGCCATTCAGCTCATCTGAGCAGGGTTATTTCCTCTTGTCCTGCCACTAATTTAGACTCATTGGAAGCTCCAGTAGCTCCAGAAGATCTCTGGAAAGCTCTGCTGAGCTCTTTGCAGGCAAAGTGCCTGTGTCCTGGGGCGGAAGGCCGAACTCACTGCTGAGGTGTGGGGACGAACAGGGCACTCATGGGTCACACCCCGCTCAATTGCAGCCAAGCTACAATTTGCCTGTTTTTTGAACATCTATTTACCCAGCTGCAGCACAGAGAAGGTCTTTGTCTCAAGCTGAGAGTTGCAGCCTGTCACTCCTATTAGTTTGTTTGATACAGATCTCTCTTTTAAATTTGCCTGCATCTCCTTTTATTGTTTTTCTTTCGTGAATTAATCTTGCCTGTTTGTTTTTAAGGAAAATACTGTTTACTACAAGCTTTGCATTCTTTTCCAAATATGCCTTCAGTCACTTCAGGCAGTTATTGTAGCTTTCTCCAAGCTTTTCCAAGCACAAGGAAATATATGACTCAGCATAGCCTTGGGTTGATAACCAGTGTTGCTAAAATATTGATGTATTTCTGACCCGTCCATTGGCGTTGTAATAACCTATCCATCACAGAGATACTGAGTCCATATATAAGTAATATGCTATTATTACCCAATATAAATAATACTGATGGGAATGGTTTTCATTGTTGCTGAGCAGCGAGGACTCCCTAGGGATACTTATAGTTTCTGAAAACCGTGATATATTTGTATTGGCCTGAGTGTGGAAGGCCAAACACTACTGGTACACATTGGATAAAACACTCACAGCCTTCCCATAGGTACACTGATGGATTTCCTTTTATAAACACCAGTGGACCCAGTTAACAGCCTCACTGTCTGCTGCATGCTGTGTATTATGGATAAAATTTAGGCACTTTGAATTAATGCATATGAATAAGTATTAGAGACTCTTGACAGTTGCTGCAGCTGCTACTTAGTCTCTTCTGAAGTTACTCTTTGATTCTGTTTGCTTAGATTCGGGAAACACTAATTAGACTGAACTGAGCCTGTGCTGAATAAAGTCAGCACAGGCAATATTTAAGGAGAAACTTAAATCCCATTTTTTACTTTCTGTGAAAATGTTCTGGACATGGATCTCACAGCTCCACCTCTGGCTTGCACTCACTGGGATCTGTATAGATGGAGCAGGGGTGCACTGACACACACACACAGCCCTCTGGGTTGCTCTGCAGCAGTGAAAATGAATACATTGGTATTTATAGAATTATGGAATATCCTGAGTTGAACAGGACCCACAAGAATCATCAAAGTACAACTCCTGACCCTGCACAGGACAGCCCCAAAAATTGCACCATGTGTCTGAGAGTGTTATCCAAACACTTCTTGAACTCTGTCAGGTTTTTTGCTGTGACAGCTTTCCAGAAGAGCCCAACCACCCTCTGGGTGAAGAACTTTTTCTAATATGCAACCTAAACTT
>VYZQ01054076.1:179313-223458 GCA_013400655.1 Mystacornis crossleyi | reverse complement strand
CAATGCAAGGCAAGGCAAGGCAAGTGCTTGAGTCCTTGCGGGGCCAGAGTGCAGCAGCCGCTGTTTTCCTGGGGGTGACGGGTGGGTGGAGGAGCAGAAAGGAACAAACAAAGCTTCCAGATGAGTTCATCCCCTCTCAAATCACACTCATTGAAACACATCTGTGTTTTCAAGGCTGTGTGCTGCAAAAACCGCCTTAGTCAGCTCTTGTTTTCAGTTTTGTGTGTTGGCTATTTGTATGGTTCTTTTTTTTGCCTCTTCAAATCAGATCCTCTGGTGTATAAGGGCTCAGTTCAGCCAGAGCTTTATCGAGAAAGCTGCTCCCAACACTTCCCAATCTCATAAACAGGAAAGAAATTACTTAATGCAACAGAACAAAACCGGTTTTGTTGAAGTGCAGCAGTGGCACCCTCAAAGAGACACCTTACACGCACGGGTCTGCAGTGTCTATCAAGGGTCTGCAGACTGCTGACAGCAGAATGATGTTTTCTAACCCAGGTAAAATTATATTTTTTATTAAATGGCACACAGCAGTAATTTCTGTACGTCGGTAGTACCACAGGACACACAGCTAGCATTCGGCAGGGAGATGATTAAATCACCAAGGTGTAATCGAAGGGTTTGATTGCATTCCACCTCCAGCCCTCAGCATCTGCAGCATTTGTGTTGTGAGCTGGTTTGAAGGCTGGCACATCCCTGTGGTCCAGCAGACCAGGGTGATGCTGCCCACAGGTCACTGCAGGCCTGGCTGCAGAAATCTACATCTTGCCAGCCTGGAGATGCCTGAGCTGATGGGCACCTCATTGCCTACATGCCACAGATACAGGTTTCATGGCAAGACTCATCACAACAGATTCTGTTCTCAAGGGCATGACTGTAAGTGCATATATAAGAATCCCAAGTTTTGCTTACCAAACCCTATGATTTCTGACTTGTCAAGGAAAGCTCAAAAATATCCTACACTGTAAAATCACAGAGTCCCAAGACCAAATACAGAAAAGACATTTTTCACATTAAGTTCATTTATTTTTACCTCCAGAGCTTTCAGCTGACCATACACATTTTTGAAATATCTCACTTGCAATAAGAATGCTGAAGTTTTTCCAGGGACTGCCGATGCAGTGCTGCACAATTAACAGCACCAGCCCAGCTCTGGCCTTACTAAACTAAAACTATCAACTTCACTGAGGCTGGTTACCAAAGCCTTCTAGGTACCAAATTCCTACAGCAATCAATTGTCCCTGTGATTTCCCCACACCATCAGGGAAGCTGGATGCCCTTGGTGGCGGCTCTCAGGGAAAGCTGATGTCCTGGAGGTGCTGCTCATGGTAACAAGCAAGGAAAGGAGAACTCCTTCAGCAGAGCAGCAGCTGCAGAGCACAAAGCAGGAGCATTGCCCTGCAGACGTTCATTAACATTCAGAAACCAAATATTGACTCAGTTGTGTTTGTGAGCTTTTCTTTTTACCTTCCCCACACATCCCAGCTGTACAGAGCATGTGTGAATACTTGAGGAAGATTATCTCTGGCCTCAACTAGCCCCCTGGATAAGATGTATTCTGGTGTTACTCAATGTTGGAAAGCTTGCGCTGCCACCCAGCAAAGGAACTGAAGCAACAGGGTGCGTGCGGCAGAAATGGCTGCTCAGAGTGAGCACAGGCATCTGGACTCCCCACCCTGCCACCGGGCTGGCCAAGGGCTGTCCCTTTGGGTGACGCCGTCGGTGATGAGAAACAGCCCTGATCTGCACACACTAAACACCATGTTGGTTGCACCTGCAGGGCAGAGCATATGGTGACCGCTGAGCAATCTGTGGAACATTTTTCCAGCTATGTGGGAAAAAAAAAAGGTGACGAAATAATAGAAAATTTTCCTGCATCACCTGTGTTTGAGAACTCCGTACTGTGCCGGTCACTGAGAGTGAATTCAACAAATACAAAGCAGTTATAAATTATTTATCCCAGCCACCAGTGTTTTTGCAGCACGAGGCAACTTTCTGTTTTTCTACCAGTCTATTACCTAAATCTAGAAATAATAGTGCATCTCATTAGGGACTCCAGATTTCAAAAATCCATACTCTGGTATTCTGACCTCCATACTCAACTCATTTTAAAATGTGTATTAAAAAATACACCACACCAGCACACTGATGGAGAGACCTACCCCCAAAGGGAAAGCCTTTCAGCATTCACAGACCTTCCAGCATGCCCTGGGAGCTCTCCAGTGAGGCTGTACAATAAAATCATAAAAAGAAGGACTGGAACAAACCTCGGGGGTTTGGCTACTGCACCGGCTTACTAATGAGTGGGATTAGCTCCCAAGTCACCCCTGATAGGAGTGTGCTCAACCTCTTTGCAAATCCTCTGAGGACGGAAAATCTTTTACCAGGATTATCTTCACTGTTAGAAATGCCTAAATTGAAACCTCTATGTACCTCGTCTGATCACTGTGTGTCCTGTTTCTGAGGATGTGAAAAAGGCTTTGTTACATCCGCCAATGCAGTGTGAGGCTGTGATCCCACCAGATTTCTCTTGTATAGATTAAATAGATTTAATATAGATTTTTGGGATGATCTCAAGGGACACTCTCATGTAGAAACATAAGGGATAAGGAAACCCATTTCCCACAAGTTCATTTAGGGAAAAAAAAAATCTTTTCCAGAGGAGGAAGAAAGCCCATTTCGGGCCACTCAGAAGAAATATTGCATCCAGGAGCTTTTAATAATACTTCTTGTTAACTGCTTATATTCTGCATGAACAGGATCAAACACAATGGGTGCTTCAAAAAGAAAAAAACCATGGTTGTTTTGTGAAGCTAAGTGAGTTAAATCCAATGGGAATATAATACCAGGAGACTGAAAAATTCCTTGAGAAAAATATGGACATTGTGTAATTGCAGAATCATAGGATAGTTCGTCTTGGGAGGTAATTTTAAGGATTATCCAGTTCAAACCCCTGCCATGGGCAGGGACACCTTCCACCACACTGGGTTGCTCAGAACCTCATCCAACCTGGCCTCGAACACTTCCAGGGATGGGGAAATGACAGTCCTGACTTGACTGACTGACAAGTGACATACTAACTACCATCAGCAATGGAGTGTTGCAAGGGGCAACCTGGGCATACACTTGGTGCAGCAAGACCTGGAGGAAAAACAGGGAACATAATGCTGAGGGAAAGGGGGAGGTCTCTACAACAGAGACTTTAGTATTAGCAGCAATAAGGGCTGTCTGGTGGGATGTTTTTGAGATAGGATTGAGAAAGATAGGAAGAAAATAAGGAAAGACCAATTGAAAGAAAGCAAAGCAGTTAATTTTTTTTTTTATCCTGTGGTAACAAGGGATTATACAGCTACCAGAAACACAGCACATTATCCTGGTTCTCAATAAGAGGGGCTTCACATTATCCTGGTTCTCAATAAGAGGGGCTTCCCTGGAAAGAGATGGATAGAAACATCACTGACCTCTGTCTAAAAATGAAATTAATATCACATAAAGAGGAAAACTGAGATGACTTGACTATGGGTGCACAGATGTGGGTCTCAGTTGCAGTATCGACCTGGCTGCAGCTCCGTTCACTGAGTCAGTGAACTTCCCTTGACTCCAGTGGGTGTCTTCCAGCGCTAAGGGCAGTTGGCCTTGATGGAGGCTGTTAAGCCCGTGGGAGTTGGCCCTGCCAATTCTCTCTTCCAAGTGCATCTTATGTCTCACGTGTTTCTGTACCCAGCACTGACACCCTGACCCCAGGAGGGAAAGGACCCATTTACTGTACCTGGGGGGCCTCTCCCAGCTGTGCTCCTCTGGAAGCTCAGAGGTTCCAGCCTTGATCTGCCAAATGCACTGGTCTTGGGATGCCGTGCTGGACGTGGAATGTCAAACTTGGGATGCTGTGCAGGTCTGCATATGTGGAGAAGGGTGGGAGTCCAGAGCAGGACCAGAGGGTGGGTTGGCTATTGTCCTACGTGCACTGTGAATGAAACAATGGCAGAGCCTGCCACAGCGCCCACGCCAGCCTCCTTGGAGACACAGTTTGAGCCAGAAGTCCTCGGCGCAGCCTGCAAACCCTGCCTGGAGCAGACAAAACCGCGAGCAGACTGTTTGTGGATCAGTGCCCTCCTTCCCACACAGACATATGTTGGAGGAAAAAAACAAGCTGCCTCTCTCCAAGTCCTCGTACAAGCTGCGGTTCTCTTGCCATTGAACTGTCATATGAAAGCCAAGATCTTAAAGGTGATCACTGCTGTCCCCTCCATAGAATGGCTTTACTCCAAGTCCAGCACAAACGTATTTTGCAAAGGGGTGTTGCTTGAGTGCTGCTGAGATGAGGAGCAGGGTGAATGGAAAAAGCAAGAGGTATGGAAGGTGAGTTATGCAGATAGAAGGAGGTTCTAGAGAGAAAACATGCATAAAGAAGGAAAAAGTCTCAAAGAGAGCTCACAGCAGCTGACAGAGCTCTGCAGGGGGGACTTCTCTGCATAGACACAGCAAAGACATCTCCATGATCTCACCCACTTCTTCAGGGATTTGAATTCCCTTGACTTGAAAGGAGCAAAATACCTTCATTGATTGAATTTTTTTCTATATTGTGTAACAGCTGGGTATGCTGTATGTTGGGGAATGAGATTATCACTGCCCTGTAGTTCCTTGCAGTCAACACTTCTGTCTCCCAAAACGAAATAACAATAAGAAAATCTGTATAACAAGTTGTCTTTGATCCTGACTTCATTCCTACCACCACAGATCTGGAGTGGAGTGTGAACACAAGGCAGGGAGGAATGCAGAGGTAAAAAGAAATGGGCCCATTGCTGGCCCTTCCCCAGGTCAGCAGGGATCTTGCAAGTGGCAACTTGCATTTGACAGGCCTTTCTGACATAAAGCAGGCTGTGGCCTTGCACAGCATTAGGTTGTATTTGGGGACTTACACAGTACCTATGCCAAGTCAAGCACTGTCTTTAATTCCTAGGAGTAGCACTGTATCTGGATAAGAGCAAGAAATGAAGCACAGAGGGGCTAAACATCACGGTAAGGGACTGAATTTAGCTCAGAGTTGAGTACTTAATCCAGAGTTAGCACTTTCCACATCAAACTATCCTTCCTCTCCGGGAGTTCTTGCGGAAGTGCTTAAAATTCTCTCCAAGTTCTTGTCCAGTCCCACAGCTGAAGAAAACCCCAGAGAAATGGTAACTGAGTAGCTCTTCCAGCCAGCCTGACCTCAGTCCTTCTCCTGGCCAACTCATCTGCTTCTGGAGGGGCTGCCAGCAGGCGAGCACCCGGCTCCCTCACACGAGCTGGCACTGCCGAAGGGGTGAATCAGCCTGCTGAGGAGCTCACAGCAAGGATAAACAGCTCTGGGTCTGGAGAAAACGAAAAAGTTGGATATTAATGGTAAAGGAATTGCAGGAGAAAAGTCTTGCAGCTCTACTGTACATCTGCTAAGCCTCAGACATGTGCTGCAGAGATTGCTGCAAATGCTGGGTGAGCATAATGTTACTGCAGATGAGAAAGACCAGATAAAATAGAAGAGGATAGAGCAGAAAAAAGTCTACTCCATCACTGGTTTATGTCTGAGTGGTTCTCTGGAAAGGTAGAATGGTTGTCCTGAAAGTAAGACCACTGAGGCATACCAAAAAGGGGGGAAAAATGGCTCTCTTTCAGGCAGAAGTGGGGCACATAGGTGGGGGCAGAGTGGGGTCAATCCCCAGTCCTGTGGCTCTGACACCAGCAGCACATATTTAGTAGGAGCTTTTTCCCTTCTCTTAGGTACAGCAAGCTCACCATTTGGCTCTGTGATGGTACAAGTGAGTTGGGTGACAGGGGAGATGTGGTTTTAACGGGAAACACTGCACCACTGAATCATCTGTGCTTTTCTCACATGTAGGTGCATCTGCTCCAGAGTCCATCCAGCCCAGGAGAAGCAGATGGAAGGCGGGGAAGGGGAGAAAAGGGGCTGAATTTACAATCTCAGAAACAGATTTGTCTGGGCCATGCAGTGGCATCCTAACATAATGTGTTTCTACATCTTCCCCCTTGCTATAATTAATTTTTAATCATTCAAGCAAGTTCCCACATATCCTGTAAATCTCTTTTCACAAATTTTGCTTTTAATGAACCCCTCGCTTGCTTTCAAAAGAAAGTTGGTTTAGGGTGTGTCAGAGTTTGTTCATAACGCGTTTTGTTCACAGTAAACAGCATTTCCTTTTATTCCCATCCAGGGATGGTATTCACACATCTGCAATCCACAGAAAACAGTGACTCTGGATTTACTGCTGAGTTACCATGAAGTCACTAAGTTTGCTTTTATCCCAGTGGTGCAGGTTTTAGCCCTTGAAATGCATTAACTCCTTCTCATTCTGAATTTTATCCTCCCTCCAGTCTCCTTCTTATTCCAAGTAAAGTGAGAACTGTATCCAATAAACGATTTTATTTAAAGAGCTGTATTGCAGAAGCACTCTGCCATGTCAGCACCAGCACCTTTTTACCTCTTTCTGCATGGCATCTGCTGTAAGTCAACAAGGGCAATGCTTCCTGCCCTAGCCTCCATGGTGTCTGTGCCCTGCACCCTGGACACTCATCACCTGCCTCAAATCAATCCATCTATTCTCATCTCAACTTTGTGGCAGAAACCCACCAAAAAAGTTTTTCTTATTGTTACTTCTTGGCATGGGCTTTTGTATTTATTTCAGGTCAGGATAGTGGAGTGAAGCACTGCTAAATCTGAGTCCCAAATGCTTTGTTCCAAAAATTAACCACATCAAAAGCTCTGGAGGCAGACACAGTCTCTTGGCTGATACTTTTCCTTGACAAAAAACAGCAAAAGATTTAATTAGTATTAAAGATGAACTTTTCTGCAATGCTAAACCAGAACTCCCCGGTTCCATATTTTGCTGTAGCTCTGGCCTTGCTTTTATTTTAATTTGGGAAAAAATATAAACCCACAGTTCCCACCCATGATCACATTTCACATTGGCTGTATACTAATTGTGAAATGCTAACTTCTCCATGTTCTGTTTTCTGTGCATGGTTTGTACCAACTTCCACTGGTATCTTGGACTTTTCTTAGAAAACCTTGCTGGAGAGCTTGAATCCCCCAAAAAAGTTTTTTAGTGGCCCCTTCCCAACCTGGGGAGACTGAAGTGCCCATCACTCTTCCTTGAAGTTTAACTGGTGCAAAGTTGACTCTCAGCAACCTCAGCCTGATGGGGTTCAGCAAAGGGATGATGAGGATGATTCTGGTGTTAGTCACGCACCCAAGTGCTCCTCTTCTGCAAATCTCAACGTGTTCGACAGAGGCAGATAAGCACGGTTATCTCCAGCACCCTGAGACGGGGAATTAAGGGAGAAAGGCCAAAGGTCATATTTTCCCAAGGGCTTCAGTCACCCAGGTGGTTTTACTTCTGTTGAGGTGAACTCCCCTCATTCAACACTTGCTGCCCCTACAAGCAGAAGGAGCCTGGTTCAGGAGAAGCACCTCTACCCCCACCTGAAGGAGACCCGACCAAGTTCCTCTTGTTGTAACTGCCAAACTGATGGGAACTGCCTGGGCATGGTTCGCTCCAGGTTTATGGGGAAGACTTTTTTCTCTCAGTTCCTGTCCTGGCTGCCTGATGCCAAAGGAAATGCTTAGGTGTGGAGCCACCTCGGCAGTGCCCCCACGCTGGCTGACAGCAACCTCCTCTCTCCAAGAGAGCACTCCCAGGATGCAGAGTCACAGCTGGTGGTTCCATCTCCCCCATAATTGCCCGGTGTAACATGTCTAGACCCCCAAGCCAGCAGACAAGCTACCCCAGCCTTTGAGGAGGGTGGAAGGTGTCTCACTGCAACAACAGAAACCTCTTCTGAAATGGGATGCAAAATCCTACTTCTCTGTAGTGATTTTAAAAATTTCGCCCAGGAATGGTTTGCCATGGGCTTCCCGCCGGTGCAAGCCACCCAGATGAGGTTTCAGTGGAAAGGGAGAGGATTTCTCAGAGGGGCAGTGGCCATCTGGCTACAAACCAACAGCAAAGTGAAGAGTAAAATCCACCATCCCCCCACCCCCACTCCAAACCATGCTTTCCACAAGTCATGGGCCAAATTTCTTATCCTCATGCTCAGAAATCAGTGCCAGTGAAGCCTCACAACATCTGACTTGGATTGCTGGTGAAGCCTGGAGTTGCAGTGAGGAGATGAATTACTGTTTTATCTGTCTGAAGCAAAAGAGCAGAAGCACAAACACAGAGGGATTTGATCAAACCACTTGATAGGCATAGGAGGTGCTTCATCCCTTACCTGGGCTACAGAACAGAGGGACATTGGTCATTGCATTTCTCATTGGTATTTTTCATATTCAAATTTATGTATTACCCAGCACCCACAGAGATCCATACAGATCTGAGCTTGCCCAAGAGCTGAGTTCCAGACAATTCCTGTCTCCATGTCCTTCTGCCCTTCTTTTATTGTTCCTCATCTCCAGCATTAGTCTCTTCAGTCTCAGCCACTACCATCTCTCTTTCCCTATCATCTTTTCTCCCCCTCTCTCAGACAACCAAGTGGAGCCCAAGTGCTGGAAATAAAGCTTATTACCTTCCTCCTACAGACAGCAGAAGGTATTTCTGCATTTGGAAATGTGCAGAGTGGTTCTGAGGTGGAAGAAGAGACACAAATATGTGAAAGACCAGCAGAGACTGTTCCTGCAAGCAGAAGTGTAGGTTGTTTGAATTTTTATGTACCATTGCTCACATGCTAATCTTCTCCAGAAGTTTGTGATATTCCTTTTTGCTCCTTAATTTATCTTTAATATCATGTTGCTATCCAATTTTTTTTTTTTTTTTTTGTTCTCTGTTCCCTGCTCTGTGTAAACTGGTGTTCATTTTATTACCCGCTTCTGCTGTAGGACTTCCAGTCTGGTCTTTCCTGCTGCTAGCAAGGGCATGCAGAAGGGATGAAAACATTGAGGAGCAATGTGAGCTGCACACCAGGGTTTAGAGGCAGAACCAAAACTGTCTAGGCCTGTTGTCCCCACCCACAGGGCTGCTTCTGCCCTGCTCAGTATCTCATACCCTGTGCTCCAAAATGGTATTTTCTCCTCTTTCCCTAGGAGAGGGCCTGTAATGGGGCCTGCATGGCTGTATTCCCACTGGAGACACAGACTCAACCCTCACCTGCAAATGTGCTACTCAAATCCACTTGCTCTGGCAGAAGTGTCTGTCTCAGGGCTGTTTTCCTCAGCATGATGAACTGAAGTGGAAATAAGTCACCCTGTGTGTGTGTGAGCTGCAGACAGAAGGTAAGCTGCTGAGCCCATCCTGCCAGGATGTCAGGGGCGCTGAACTCCTTGCTCAAGGGGCAAGCTCCTCGACTCATCCTTCTTGTTCTCCCTCAGCCCTGTTCTGGAAGTGGTCCAACACTTTGGACCCCTATAATCTGTCAACACATTATCATTTTTCCACTCCACATCCCAGACGCTGGGCTCCGAAACAGGGCATAGCTGTTTCCTTGAACTTTTCTCTATTCCAAGGCCTCCCACATCCTTTTCCTCTAATACAACCCATAGCAAGAATTACAATATGGTCACAGCTCTGTGCTCCTCGCCAGAAATTTTTGCCAAAAATGACAAAAAACCCAACCAAACCACAATATTTGATAAGTCTAATTTATTCAAACCCTGAGAAGCTTGACTGAAATATTTCCACTATCTCTTCCAGCATATTTCTGGAAGCCTCTTCCTCTTCTCTCTCTTGGACTGTGTTGCTTGCCATGAGTAAGGAAATAGAGATGCTACCACTGTCCCATGGCATGGGCAGTCCAGCACAGCCACCCGGGTGTGTGCTCCTGTCCTCCTCAAACTGGGAGGACACCATAATTCCAACACCCATGTTTCTTCCACTGGGGCTTGCCTGGGAATTTTAAAGCCGCCAACTGATGACTTGAGGGTTCTGATCTCCATGAAGTTGGAAGGGAAGTGGGAAGAGATCCCCAGAGGGGACCTTGGATGCAGTTCAGCTCCAGCATGAGTCACTGCTGCTAGAGTACAGCCAAGGCTTTGCAACTGAAACAGCAGCAGGTCATACTTGCAATTGGTTGCAAAAGCAGCTCTGTAGCTTTAGTCTGCCTTGTGCTGGAGACAGTTCTGTTCCACCGGCAGCTCCTGTCAGCTGCTTTCAGAGCCCTGCTCTCTGCATGTATAAGATCAATCTCTCAGCTGGTTCTGCAGGTAAGAGGGTTTTGTAACCCTGGGAGGGAATGGGGCTTAGTAGTCCCTCTCCTGCTTGCTGCACATAGTCTGGGAAACCTGATATGCCTGTATGGTACCACACTGATGCTGGCATTTGGACCTTTAAAAAGTGATCAGCCATAAGGGAACGCCAGCTAAGCCTCAACAAAATGTAAGGAGGATTTTTGAGATACCTGTAACTGGTCCCTATGGCTGCATGCTCGCTAGTGTTCTGAAACAGTCCCAGAGCATGGTCCCAGTGCTGGCAATGTGCGGGCACGGCCTGTCAGGTGACTGGTTTGATCACTTTGATTGCCTTTTAAGCAGAACAGAGACCCCTCTCTGCATGTGGGTTCCACTGAACTATCCCATCCAGCTTCACCATCACCACTCATTGCAGAAAATCACCAGTGTGGTAAAGCCTCCGATGCCCGGCTCTCTGGACACGACTGCAAAGGCATGGGGACATTCCTCTAGACCCCTACAAGCAAGAGGCATCAAACCACCACTACAGGAGTGGGGGCTTTCTCCAGAGATGCTTGGGGATCTGTGTCTAATCAGCAGAAGGTCCCCCTGAAATGCAGATCAGGAGGATTGGTTTTAGCAGATCTCTCTGGTAACGGGGTCTTTAAAACCTCGTCCCTTGTGCTCGGTGTGAATCAAATTTCCAACAGCTTTATAAATACGTCACCAACGGGAGGCCTTTAGAGTAAGCATATTGCAGTTTCCTGACATTTTCGTTTCTCTATCTTGACATTTCTGAAGGGCATAAGAGGCCTAAAAAAAGAAACAGCTGCTCCCAGGGAACCATGTGTTTTCAATTCCATCCTGCACTGGTGTAATAGACGGTCTTATTATAAATATGCAGCAGTTTTCCAGATGAGCCTCTCCCTCACGCTTAAAATGACCTGGTACAACAGCATGGAGTGGAGATGGCTGGGAAGAAGAAGGATCACAGGAGGAAAGAGCCCTAGGAACTTTCAGGCACCCATTTAGAAGGTGCTGATGTACTACATTAATATTCAAGTTAGTAGCCCAGGCCCTGATGCTGCAAATATTTAAAGAAAGCTCACTTGACTCAGGCAAGCAGTTGCACAGCAATGTTTGGCACAAGTTTCCTGCCTCCGTACACCATTTCCCCCACTCCTCCATCCCTCCTGCAGCTTTTTCTGAGGCGCTCTCCTGATTTCTCAGAATCTTTCTGTGGATGATCATTTCTGTGCAAGGCAGCGTGTGGGCTGAGCAATTGCTCTCAGCAACTGTTATTTATCAGGTGATTTTCATATGGCTCCCTCCGCAAGGGACCAAGGTTTTTGCAAGACTTTGTTCTTCTTTTAAGCATCCAAACAATCCCTAACAGAATTAATATAATATAATAAAATGTAATGTAATATAGTAAAATGCCCTCATTGGTTAGAATAACTGTGGTCTATAAACCAATGCAGCTGTAGCAAGATGCAAAGTTGTTCTGGCATTTCAGAGGTTACTGGGTTCCTGTCTATCATCAGGCTGTCTGGGCATCATTATTATGATGTTTACTTTACATATCCCTGTGTGCAGTTATTTGTACAATTGTCCAAGTTTAACTGTTGGGATTGTCGGTTCTGTGTGTCTATCCTCTGCTGATTTCTACATGTTTAGGGTTCATTTCAGCCAGAATGGCTGAAAGTAGAAAAATACATTTGTGGTGGCTTTTTTTCTGAGGAAAAAACCCAAACAAATGTATTTATGTTTTGGAGTGGGGTCTTCAGGTTGACGGTGAGAATGACTTGTATGTCAGGATGTGCCGTTTGCCTCATGCGTGGAAATCCACCCTCACTGAGTTGTCCAAATCGTGCCTTTGGATTTGCAGCTTGCACATGTGCTGGAACACAGCCAAAATGCCTGCAGGGTTTCTTCACATTGTCCAAGCTACTGCCACAGTTCAGTAACCAGCCAGGCCAGCCCCAGGCTCCAGAACTGGGAGAGGTGGGACCAGTTTCACTCCAATGCAAAGGTCAAGGAGTCAGATGAAGCAACGGAGCGTTTGAAGAAAGACAGAAAAGCAGTCTTTAATTTGATGGACTTTTGCCCTGAGTACAGCTACAAAAATCACAGCAGGTTTTCTCTTTCCAGGAGAAGTTTTTAGGAGGGTAAGTATTTGGTCAATTATGTCACTGGGTAAACCCGGAGTGTGGCAATTTCTGCCTGAGTGTGTATGGCCAGGAGCTGGACACCTCATCCACAAAAAACCCCGCAGTGGGAACCTTGATATTTTCCCTTACGTTATCACCAGCTCTGACTCATGCAAGAAAACCAGCTGAGACATTAGTAGAATAAGAGATGGTTAGTAGAATAAGAGATGGAAAAAGAGAAATTCAATTAAGAGAGCCAAGCAACTATAATTGACTTCACCAAAGCAGATCCCTAAAGAACAAGATCCACAGACAGATTTGGTTTCATAATAGTGTGTTTTGCACTCGCAGAGCAAATTACTTACCAGGGAACTGTTGATATTTAGTAAAATTAAGCACAAAGGCATTATAACAGTCTCCCACGGGGCCCTGAGTGTATCAGCGACAGCATGAGGGAAAGGTCCCAAAACTCCTTCCAACCCACCCTTCAGGCAAACTCTTTAGGTTGCCTTGCATGTGAGGACCCAGGAACTCCAACAAACATCAGATGGCAGAGCATGATGATAATCCATGGATGGAGTGTGGGTACATGAGGAGGACTGGTCACAGTTCCCTCCAGGAGCCTTTTAGACTCAGTGCAGGTAAACAGGCATTTATGGTGTGTGTCATCTCACACTTGTGGGCAGGTGTCTTTTTAAAAAAAATTATATCCGTAACAGATTGTTTTTCTCTCTCTTAGCAATTCCTGCACCAATTAACCGTTTACCTGACAATCACTGCAAAGGTCAAATAATTAAAATGTTTAGATTATATATGTCAAATATTTCTGGAGTTTGACCAAAAGTTAGGGTGGAGAAGAGCAAAAAGCAAGGGCAAGAACCAGGAAAATTTGTGCAAATTAAACACCCAATCTGAAATAATTTAGGAGAAGGAGTTGGAGGAGCAGAACGTAGATGAACCACATACACCTGTGCGGGGGTGAGGGCATCTCTGGAACACAGATCTTGGGCATGTAATGCTCATTACATTTTGAGATCAGAAGAGAATAGTTCCATGGCTTAAATGACCTGCTTAGCACTTGCTTCTCAGTTAGCATCTACTACAGGCCCAGAATACATGCTTAGACTGGAGGATGTCCTGTTTTGAAATATTGGTATTGGCTTCAAAGAAATTAGTAACTAATGGAAAATCAGAAGCCTCAGTAAGTGATTTCAATGACTGGTATCTCTCAAAATTGACATATCATGATTTATTTCAAATACAGATTTCCCCAGCTGCACCTTCCAGCATTGTATCTGGTTATGCCTGTGTCTATAAGGGTACAATATTTCTATGTTATTGAATTACTCTTCCTTAAGCAGACTCTTTTAAATAGTGACAAGTTCCTCCTTGTACTCAAGATAAATAGACCAACATCTTTAAATCCCACTGAAGGACGTGTGTTCCAGACAACTGCAAGACTTGTTTAGGAAAACACTGTTCAAAAATCAGTCTCCAGTTATCTTCCGTTATATTTTGAGGCTTTGCTGGGATTTATCCTTTTTGATGTGTATCTTATGGGCTTTCTATCACCCTAGCTTCTTGGTTGGGAAGTGTATGGTGGATCAAATATTTTATGGAATTGCAAGCATGTACTATATTTATGGAGTTACCCTTATCATCTATCTTCGGAAATTCCTAACTATCGAACTGGTACTGTTGAGTGCTTTTCTTAATTGATGGACACAATTTGTATTAAACTGCTTTAATTCCTCATAGTAAAGTCCTATAGTAGTAGTGCTCTGTTTCCCTCCAGTAAAGGTCAGGGCAATTGACTCAGTTTCAACCAGGCTATTCTGTTTGCCCCTTCAGGAGTTAAATAAAGATAAATAGAGTATTTCAGGAACCTTATCACTCCAAAAACCTCAAAAATTAAAATTGCATATGCTATAATAGAAAATAAGGGAGCAGGATACTTTTTGTCCAGCATAATTCTGTGTAAGTTAATTTTCTGCATAAGTTATTATCTAAACAAACACATTTCTTAAAGGGTACCAAAAGAATGTACATTAGGTTTTCAGCATAACAACAGTGTTTCCAGTTTTGTCACTGTATTATCTTTTCACCTATTCAAATACCTTTGATGACAGTTTGTGTGCGTAGTCATTCAGTCCAGGCAAAAACTAAGTATCCCTTGAGAAATTTAAGAACAGCATGGATCATGAAAAGAACAAGTACCTGTGATGGATAAACAGGACCAGCCCAGCCAAATAGCAATCAATGAAAGCAAACGAGGGGAACGTCTTTCAAGAAGGAGAGTGCCAGTTGAAACAAGCCTCCATCAAGGTCTTCTGCAACCAGTAAATCCAGGTTTGCTTGGTCTTGGCACTGGAAGGAGGAAATACCTTCACAAGAATGAACTTCTCCTGGACAATGAATCCAATATGCAGGACTGCTTTCCAACACCACCCCTTGGATACTGGCCTCCCCCACTGGCACTTTCTCTCTTTCAAGGCTTTTTAGCAACCCTCTACAAGGCTGCTTTTGCTTTCTTGGTGCTCATCTTCACATGTCACTCAACACCACAAGAACAGTTTTTCAAATGAGTCCAACCCAGAAAATCTTTGACTTGACCAGCTCATGTGTAACACAATGGTGTGAATACAGAGTAGAATATACTTTATCCCATTGTGTAGATAATCTGTACTTGAGTTCATGTTTACTCCAGCATCACGGGCAAGCAAACTTGTTTCTGGTGTAGCCTCTGATGTCTTTACAAAATTGAGTTTTGAAATATCAGTCAATTTCCCTTTAGGGGAGGGACTTAGTAATAAGTAATAAGTAAAATAATATGTAATAAGTAATAAGTAAAAACTGTAGGTTTTACTTATTTCTCTCTTAGAAATTTGCAGATGCATCTTGTGTTAAATGTAAACTCCAAGGAGCTTCCATTTTGAACAGGGATAAGAGTGGAAAAAGGAGGAAAAAAACCCCCACATGCTCAAGTGAAGCAAAATTCTTCAGGACACCCAGCTAGTAAGGGATGGAGCTGGCAAAAATGCACGTTATGGATCCTCACTTGCAAGCTCAGAAGTCCTTTGAGGACCAGTCCCTCTTGACTGCAGGACAAGGCCTGTAGACCCAGTCTAATGAATTTAAGTGGTCCTGAACTGAGTGTTAGCTATTAAGCACCACTGTTTCAGGAACAATGCATACCTCTTGATTGGGAGGGAGTTTCCAAGCTTGTTCTATGTTATGTGCCAAGTGGCAAGAACTATAACTGGAGTGATTTCTTACTTTCTCCAGTGGCAAAGAGCAGTCAGTTGTGCCAATCACCACTAATAAATTACACCGTGTTTCTGTTGTCACCAGACATGCTCTCTCACACACACATTTCTAATATCTAAGCCTGGGTTGCATTTATTAGCAAGTGCTGATGTGTTAAGTACCACACCTCCTTCTTGGGTCTATGTGTAATTTTCTCCTTATCCTGTGAAGAACCAGGACATAACCAATCTTGACTCCCTTTTCTCTACTAATGCCTTCAAACAGAAGCTTTTATGCTGGCAGAACTAGAAGCATCAGCACAAAACTGCCTAGGATTAGACCCTTTGCCTTTTATGGCAAAACGAGCAGGTCTTCTTGAGGTCATATTCAAAATGACTGTGAAAAATGTGATGGGGGAAAGTTTTGGCCGCTTGCCAGTAGCTGTTCACATGTCTTTGTTCCTGTTGATGAAAACCATACTGATTGCAGGGCTGCCATCCTCGTGGACTGGCTGCATGTGTGCGCAGGAAACGTGCAGTTACAAGCTGAGCAGATTTTGCACACAGCTTCTCACCAGGGCTCTCCCGAGGGAGGGAAAGTGGCACTAGTGGCTCTGTCCCTTGCTCAGATCATTTTTCCACTACATCAAGGACACCTATTGAGTTCCCCTGGCGCAGCTACTTAGTTTTCCTTCAACCAGTTTATCACAAATCATCAAAATTTGAAGGTGTATCTCTGATTTCTAATGAATTGACAAGACATGCTGATGCAATATTAATTTGGTGGTATATAAGTAACATATATATGGGGCTTGGAAATTTGTTATCAAGATATTTTGCTGGCTTACAGTTCATTCCTCTGGACTGAAAGATCCTGCCCCTCTGCTTTGTGTAGCTGTTTTTGATCTTCTTTCTGTGACTCTGCTAATGGTCCTTCCTCCCCTTAGAAAGAAAAATCCTTTTCTCATCTTTTCCCCCTCTGGGTGTTTGGCTCTGTTCTCTGGCTTCAGAGGGGTAAGGGGGATAAAGCTAAATGATCCCTCCAAAAATAGTTCTGATGATTAGGACTCTTCCTCCTCTTGGAGGGCCTGGGTGTATTATCTTCTGCCTAGCTCTGGCTTCACTCCTGCTTTATGCACAGATGGGCAAAGCTCCGGCAGGTTGGCACTGAGGTCCAGCTTAGCCAGACTGAAAGACCCCTCCTCCCTGTGCCAGAGATGGATGCTGAGAGGTCAATGTGCAATTCTACCAGCAGCAAGGAAAGAGCCACTTTGAAAAGTCCCTCTGGCAGAGGCAGTGTTGGAAAGTGGTCTGTTCCCCATCTTTGCTGCCAGATACAGAGGGGTAGAGGATGCCTGTGGTGGGGTGGCTGTCTTTAACCTTCTCACTCTCCTTCAGCATTGCTCTCCTCACATGGAGCAGAGACCAGAGGAGCTGCTTGCCTGTCTCCTTTCCTAACTAAGGGAGCCGGCGGGGTGCAGACACCCATTCTTTGGGGTGCTGTCTGGCTCTTACCTTCTTAGGGCTCACTTCTGTGTCCTTGCTTGTGTTGTACCTCCTAAAGGCAATTTCCCAAACTGTGCCAAAAGAGGGCAGGTCTCAGAACAGTTTCAGCCCAGTGGAGACATGAGGAGGAACCACGTCCTGCCATTGAGCTCCCCCATGAAGCCACAGGCAGGGTGAAACAGCCCTTGCCTTGAGCCTTTCGAGACTTTCATGAAGCTGAAAGACCAATGAGTACTTGCAGGTTGCTCAGAAGGGCCACTGAGGTTGAGGGGAAACACCCCAAAAGACAAACCTGAGGTGTTCATGGGCATTACACAGAGCTGAATTGTTCATAGGAAATGTGTAAGCAAAACTTAAGTATTTTCTCAGCAGAAGCTCAGCAGCTGGAGGTCGAGGAAAAGTGCTTTCTACCAGGCAAGCACTTCGAAGCAAGCCTGCAGTGATGTTGGGGTAGAGGCTGAGAGCTGCCATAGTGCTTCAGGATCTGGATCTGCAGGCAAAGAATGAGTCCCTGGGGATTTTTTTTTTTCTTTTGGTGTCAGCTTCTAGCTCTGAAGCGTGGGGATCAGAGCTCACATCGTGAATGTCAGGGGAAAAAAGCTCCATGCTGTGTAAGCAGTGTGCTAGCCGTAGCGAATAAAGAGTAGTGCACTGAAAGTTTGATGTGATCAAATAAAAACGTATCCTTGTGCCACTCAGACTGTGAATGAGGTAAAATAATTAAAAGTTTGAACAAAGTGCTTTCCAACTCCCTTCTGTTCTTTCCCGTAGGCATTTGATACATTGCTTCATCTTAACCGGGGAAACCATATTTAATTTGAACCTGGATTCAAATCACCTGAGCCCTGGTCAAAAAGTAAATGCAAAGTCAAATCAATTTCATGTAAAGCTGAGTACAGCCAGCTACTGGGAATTACAGCCACTGCTAGCAATTATCACAGTTGTGATGGTTATTTCCAGAGACACTTTATATTTTATTTTTGCAGGCTCCACTTCATAACACACAAACTTGAAAATTACCTTTTACGCTTCACCACTGAAATGTTATTAATTTGCTAAAAAAAATTAAAGAATCAATCAATATCTCAGAAGTTTAGAACTTGCCAAAGAGCCTTAATTTGCATTAAAAATATTTCTGTGTGAAAGATGCCTCCAATTTAATTGAATTTTCAGAGTTCTCTTGGAGGCTTCTTCTCTTTTTCTGCAGGTAACACAAGTCACTATTTCTCTCTTTCACTTTGTAGTCACAGCCTCTCTTCTGGGGACAAGGTCCAGGGCAGAAACTGTTTCTGCACTGATGACATGGCTCTGCTGGCTGGCTTGGGACTCATTGGGAAGGTTTTGCACACCACCTGTGAAATCCATCCTAGTTCACCCAGCCTCCTCTTTTAAGTTTCTGAGGCCAATATCCAGCAAACGTTTGCCCTTCAGAGAAGTATTTATGGCTGAAGAGACTCATCAAAGAGTCCACAAGACAGTGCTGGTGGGGGAAAGGCAGATCTTGTACTTAGCGTTCTCACAGCCATTCACTTGCCTACAGAAGTGATGTCCAGGAATTTGGCACCAGCGGCTTTGGAGGGCTCTGAGCAGCTCCAAGGAGAAGCCAGGTGCCTCCCTTCCGTCAAATTTCTATTTGCATATTAGTGAAGATGCTTTGCACTGAAACCAGAATAACGTTTCTGTTATGTTAGACATGAAACATGTAAGGCTGAGGATCAGGGAAGAAAAGCAACAGTTTGTGGGCTGGGTGACCTGGCCTATGCCAGGAGAAGCAAAGAGCTGAGCAGATGAGCAGGCAAACAACCTTGTGGCTCAGTCTGCTCATGCGTTGTTCAGCAAAAGAACCAAACCAAAACAACCCCACAATGCTAAATATGAGAATATGAGCATTTTACAGTAATCGAGATCAGGGTAAAGAATCTGTGGTCCAGGAAAGAGCTTAATGTACCAGATCACGTATTCATGCAGAATATCTCAGCCAGCGATTATACCTTTGCCATTCTAAATACAATTTTTCTAGTGAGTGGCAATGAAAAAAAATTTTAACAGCTTGCTTAGAAGGGGGCTGTGCTTTGGTTTACAGTGCGCTGTACAGACAACTGCTAACATCCAGCTACAGTACTCAGCTAGGTACCTTTCTGAGACAGGCATCTTTGTAAAGTTGCACCCTGAGTTTTCTTAACTGGGGATACTGCCTTGAAAAAAAACAGCTTGTGATTTTATTCAAATTACTGCAGCAGCATAAAATTTGGACCAAGCTGTTTATGGATTGGGGCGGATCCAGGACTACAGAGGTCAGGAAGAGTTCAAGTTCATACATAATGTATACTGTGTTTTAATAAAGCTCCTTTCATACTTGAGTTTGTCTGCCTGCCTTTGCATGAAGCTGTAAAGCCACAGGCATCACTGTTTAAAATTAAAAAAGCACGAATAAAACCCTCACCCTCTGCACTTTTAAAGGCAGGTCTGTTTTCCAGGTTGCTCCATGAAGCCCCATCGCAGCTGCGCAAGGCAGTTGCCCGGCGCGGCGCAGGAACGCCTGCCCTCCCAGCTAATTATCCACCCCTTTGTTTCAGCTCCTCTGTTTGCTCAGGGCATGTCAACCGTGGGAAATTCCTGCCTTTGCTGATGGTGGGGCAAAAACATTTTTACATAGATTAGACCTTTAAAAGTGGTTACTAATACCCACTAATATGGATGGACACTTTCTGCTATACATTGCTTTGCTCTCTTTCCCAGCTATTAAGGAATGCAGCATCATGAGAGCCAGTTCTGCAAGATGCTGAGCCTTTGGCTGTCATCCAGCAAAAACTTAAATATAGGGATAGTCCCATTGACTTCAGCTGGTTGGAATGAGCCCTTAGGCCCAGATCCTCAAAGGCATCTGGGCAACTGGCTCCCAAGGTCTGGACTCGAGGTCTGTTTGCATGTGTGATATATTTGGTGCTTGAGACAGGGCCTGTTTAATCAAACAGCTCTTCCCTTTGGCTGTACTCTTTTTGCACGATGAAGATTTTTAGTTTTCATAGCCAGGATTGGGGACTACAGAACTGGATGTGCTGATTTCAGTTTCTAGCTCACAGAAATGTGTCTTAAATCATACTTGTGAATGTATTGAGCGAAATTCTGAGCACAAGTCTGTGTTGCAGCAGAATCTCCAGCTATACAGCCCTCTTCCAATGTACCCGGTAGCTATTGTAATCTTATTTTTTGAAGTGAGAGAATGAGTTCTGGAGCACCTACATAGCTCAGCAAATGTCATAGAATGGGTCAGGGGTTATACCAGAAAAGGAAAAATCAGATTTCCTAAGCCATTAGACAGTGCAGCTCCTCCTGTGGGTGAGAAGATGGGTATGAGACCTGGCCTCTTTTTGCAGCCTGGCAGCGCCCATAGCTGGCAGATGGGAATATGGTTGATCCCATGGGAGCAGGCACAGTGCAGGTGACAGTCTTAGAAAGTTTGTACAGGCACAGTTTGAAGATGGTAATGCTTTCAAACTCCTGGATCTGTGTCTCCACTCTGAATTTATTCTGAAATTGTATCAAGCTGAGAATCCCCCTTCTCTCCCCATTTATTTTCACCGAGGAAATTTGCGTTTTCAGGCTGCAGTGGAGAAATATGCTGTGGTCAGGCTCAGATCCTGCAGATCAGTGTGTGTCACAGCTCACATCACAGAGCAGATTAAGCATGGCCTTCCTCTGCCATCCATTCAGAAAGGAAATACTCCAGCAGAGTGAGCGTCCGGCTGTGCTGTCGGATTCAGTGCTGGGTAAACACGGAGGCTGTGGTAGACAAGCATGTTTTCTTTACTTCCTTAAGAAGCAACTGCGTGCCAAATATGTGTAGCTACATCAATATACCAGAAGTATGCAAAATTCAAACACTTTGAATTTCTTTTACACCAGTTACACAATTTATTTTACACCAGAGAATATTCCAATCTTGCTTGGCATAAGGAACTTCCAGCATGCAGCAGTGAGTGCCTGTACAAATATCAGAGAGTGATTATGGATTAGGACCTAAACATATTTATGACATTATGTCAGGGGAGGTTTGTGTTGGATATTAGGAAAAGTTTCTTCACCCAGAGGGTGGTCAGGTACTGGGACAGGATCTCTAAGGAAGTGATCATGGCACTGAGCCTGCCAGAATTCAGCAAGTGTTTCAACAACATTCTCAGGCATGTGGTGTGACTTCTGGGGTTGTCCTATGCAGAGCCAGGAGCTAGACTTCATGATCCTGGTGGGTCCCTTCCAACTCAGGATATTCTATGATTCTATAACATTTAGGGTGACACCTCAAGCCTCTACAGTATGGCTGTTTATTTTCGATCTTGGTATCGAGGATCCCATTCTAATTGCTGGAGGTCAAGGATTCCTTTGATTCCAAACCCCTTTGAAATGCTATAAGGCATTCCCATCTCATCTGTAGCTATTGCTCCAAAAGGGCATGGGTGTCCCTTAGATCTTGTGCTACATCTGACAGCCTTCAGGGGTGTCCCAAGCAGCTCTACTTGCCCATGTGTGGATGGTCTGGCACCTCCCTTCAGGTTCATTTTGTGTTTGCTCTCCTTACAGATCTGGTCATCACACATCCCTCATGAAGCTGCTGTTTGTCAACTCTCCTCTGCCAGACCATATGATGTAATGACACTTTTCCATTTCTGCTTTCTGATGCTGAAAGATCAGTGCAGCGCTGACACTGTCTTGCTTAATGTATTGCAAAGAAGACACCTTTAGCTCCTAATGATGTTTCAACAAATACTGACACCAAACCTTCCTTGCTTAGAAGAGCTGAGCCCTTCCAGCTGGGCGTCATGTTTGCTATGGATGTTTTAACTACCTCCCCAAGCAAAACCCAGCATCATTTAGGCTTCAATTAAAGAGAAAATAAAAAAGATTAAATGATACACAACAGCGTTTCCATACCTTTATTTTATAAGTTGCTGCTTCTCAACCACCCATTCTGTGTTTGCTTGCTCCTGACAGCCTGCTGAAGAAGAGGGTGTGGGACTAGGACAGGGAGAGGCCAGAGGCAGATTAATGGTGACTTTCTGAAATTTATGCTTATTTGGGAGAGGTGAGACTACAACCAGAGATGGCTGTTAAGTGTCAGTGTGGCAGGGAGCTGCAGACACCTCAGGCAACATTGGGCTCATGCTTCACAGTTTTATTTACTGAGCCAGCCCCAAATGAATATGATCAGTAGGCAGGAAGGAACAGAACAGCATAAGGAATGCTTCCTCTTGCAGCTTCTGAGTGCTTAAATTGCTCAGACCCTGAATCCTGTTCATTCACACTGTAAGCTTTAATTTGTTCCCTTTTATTTCCTCACGTGTGTCTGCAAAATCTCCTCTGCAGGATGCTGGATGCATGGCAAGATGTGCTAATTGCATATCCAAAATTTGCAGAAGGCACTTGATTTTGGCTCTTACGCTTTAGATAGTCCTGATGTGAAAACTTGACTCTGCCCTTTGTGTAACCTCCCAGGAGGAACAGGGCATGGAATGGATGAAGGAAGTACTGAAATTTTGAGGAAAGGATGTCATGAGCTTCCTTCTGTGCCGATACTTGAATAGCTGGGCAACCTTTGAAATGCTCTCTCACAAATCCATGCTTTTTGAAAGGGGTCAGTCCTTGGTGCCAAATACCAGCCCATTTGTTTCTGCCACTCTGATAAAATTCTACAAGACAGCTCAAGCACAGAGGACTCATCCGAGCAAGGCTGCCTTTCCTTTAAAAGTTTGTGGCACCAGCAAGAGAAAACTCAGTTTTGGTTTTGGTCATACACACTGCAGTTCATTGGGGGCCACTTCTGTGTTAAAGAATGAATTTCCCCTCTTTGTGGGGAAGGCTTGTTCCCGTGCAGAGCTTATAACCCCCACATGCAGATCCCTTATTCCCAGAGTAAGTTAGCTGACAGACAAAGGAACAAGGTTCTCCTCTCTGAAGAGTGTATCTTCATCTACCACTATATCCATTAAGCAGGCCAGGGTCTGGACAAGCTGGTACAGTCTGTATCTGTGTTACCAAAGTAGGCTCGCAACCTCTGAAACAAGGTTTTTATTGGGAATGGTGAGAAAGCTGAAATGCTGAAATTGCCTGTGCATGGAGAGGCCGTACATTAGCACAGGGCTCAGGATGCAGGTCAGGACCACTCTGTAGGAACAGTCTCATCCTTGCACGCAGCCCTTGATGCTGATGGGTGTAAACTGTTTGCCTCAGCCCATTCCCGCAGGGTTCCAGATTACTGGGCACATGACAACTTCTCATGTGCCTTTCACCTGACCAAGAGGCAAAACATGCAAACACGCCATGCATTCGCTGCAGCCTCACTTCACAGGCTGAGCAGTGCTTGGGAAAAGGCCATTTATCAGGTGAAGGGAAGGGTGGAGGCCGTACTGAAGAAGCCCTGCTCCCACATCACACCTGATGAGATGCCAGCAGTGATGTTGCACAGCCTCCAAGCAAGGACTGATTTTAAATTTACATCCCATCTGTGCATTTTACCAGTGCAATACTCCTCATAAAACATTCACATGGATTGGATTTCTACCAGGTCTTCAATGTTTTGAAAATACAAGGTGCTGCTTTGGCACAATCTTCTTGCTGTAAGCCTCTGGATGGCCTGAGGATTTGTGAGAACTTTGCAAGCTTGACTTATTCTTTTGCTTTTTCTAATGTTCTGCCAGCCAGCACAGATTTTTGGTGATCTTCAGGAAGGCTGTGACTGACACTGCATGGGGAAGACTTGTTTAGACTGTAATGAATAAGGCCCTTAATGGGAATGAGAAGAGCTGGGGAAGACTAAACCCAACCTCTCATGTAACTTATGAATCTCTCTGCAGAAATGGCTTAGGACAGGATCCTCATAAAACACTAGTGTCACCCAAGGACATGTATCCCTCTGAAACAGGGGAAGTTCTGCTTTACAACTTTCAAGAGTATTTGCAGATCCCACTCTTCTTCTTGAGTGTTTCGCTTGTACTTTATAAACTATGGGGTAACTGCATGCATTTCTGTTCAGTGCGAGATGAGGCCCCTAGAACCACTGGATATTTCTGCATTATAAACATTGTTAAAAAAATAAATCCCAGCCTTGTCCCTGCTGTGTTGTTTTGTTCTGAATTTTCCTCTGACTCATCTGAAGAGAGCATGTTTCAGAGATGTTTCTACCCACAGCGTGTCATATCGATCAATTTCTGCAAGTAGATAATTTGCCCAGTGATCCTCCCAATTCTATCTTCCCACCACACTTGGTTAGGTGGATGCCAGTCTCTCAAGAAACACCTGGTGCCTTCTGAAAGCTCTGAAGTCATACAGAAGGAGGTAATCTCCTTCCTGAGTCAGCTCTCAGCTTATGTCCCAGACTGGTGCCAGCGAGCACTGCACATCCATTGAAGGTGCAGTCGAAGAAGCTGGGTTTTTTTCCCCAGACATTGGATGAGATTTCCCAAGGTGACTTTGTGACAGTTGAGCATCCACGTTGCTTCAAAACTTGGTGGGAATTGGGAACCGGACTGCCATGAATACCTTCATGTACCAGTCCTTGACGGATATGTAGGATAGGTGTAAGGCATAAGGAAGGTTTGATACCGCTGTTACCCACTGAGAGGAGGCAAGCAGCACCTTCCCTCTTTAGTCTCATCCTGTCCCTGCTTTCCTCTTGTTATTCTAAAACCTGAATTCAGACCTGAATCTTGGCTTGGTTGAGGCTTCCTTTTCTTTTGCTCCCAGCAGCCGTGTCACATCCAGATCCTGCTTTCCTGCACAGCACAATCAAACATCTGCATTGTCTTCAAGCCCGCACAGCCAAAATGCAGCCAGGCTCTCTCCCACTCACACTTCCCTGACTGCTGGCTCTTCCTTGCTGGCTTGGCCAGTGACCCCTTTGGTCTTTCTCAGATATCTTTCAAAATTCAGCTGTTGGCACCATTTTCCAGCGCCCACTCAGACTGAACAAAATAACTCCCACACCCCATTTGTGAAAAACATCTTTAAAGCAAACAGAGAAACATGTTCAATTGTTGCTTTTTTTTTAATCCTTCCCACATTGCTGAGCATTTGAGTGCTAAAACTTGAACAGCAAGTAACATTATACCTGGAAATGTCTCATCAGCCACTGAGGATTTTTGAGTGATGATGCCCTAAGCAAAGCCAGTCTAGTTCCGCAGAGCCTCGATGAGAAGCAGGTCAGCACCGGAGCAGAGGGAGCAGCAGGAGATTGTAACTGTCCTCTGGTAAAACACACAAAGAAAAATATGGAAACATGTGGGATACATAAAAGACATGTGAACGTCCATCTTCCAACCATCTGGTGCCCTCTGAGACTGCTCTTGTTTCACTCTTCTTTGGTTCGGAGCTTGGATTATATATTGCACAGGATGGCTCATGAAAGAGGAGAAAATGGAGAATGGAGAAACACCTCACGGAGATGGGTGCAGGCCGGATGTTGGGACAAAATACTGTCCTGTGCCTCAGGTGAGACCCTAAAGCACCATTACTGATGTCCCTCACCCATTTGATCAGTCCCAAAACTTCCCAGTACACAGATTCCAAAGGAGACTGGAATCTGTGTGCATCCCTCAGCTTCCCCCAGTCTGTCAGTGGGCAGCTTGGGCACGCTGGGGTGGGGGTGGAAACCTACAGCCTCAAACCTGTGCTTCCCACCTCCAGGGTCAATGTCTCAAATCCCAGTTCAGAAGCACAGGGATGGGGTCCAGCCCCAGGCCAACAACAGAGATGGATCCAGCCTCTTCAGCCTGACCCTTCCGGGAGAACGGCTCATGAAAGAAGCTGCAAGGACCAAGGACAAAGGGTGTGTGTGGCTGAAGCACATCTAGAGGTTCAGGTTTTGCAGAGGACTTATGCAAGGGAAAATATAATTTGATGGTCTTAATGAAATTACAGATTCCTTGATGCCCAACTGAAGTGAATCCCACATTTGAAAAAAATCCCTGTGCAGGTGCATAAGTTAATTTTTATTTTCTCTTGCTATGTGATCTTTCATACTAGAACACTAAAGAATACAGACTACACATCAGCTTGGCCATTATTTGCTGGAGAAGAATTAGAAATCCACAAAAGTCCATCTAGCCCCTACTTTTCCAAGCACAAAAGTTAGGTGTAAGCCTTGGATAAGATCTGTGGTTGCTATCAGTTGGCACAATTCTATTTACTTGAGGTTATATCACCAGAGGAAGACAATCTTCACCTCATGAGGACATGAACTGTGTACACAAGAGCTTGGAATGATCCTCCTGCTCATTGCAGGGCCCACCCAAACCCACTACAAAGCAGTGACTCTCTCCAACACACCTGTAGAAGTATGAGGAAGAGGAAAACCAAAACAAACCCTGCAAAGGCACAGCACCATCGGCCCTAAGACACAATCCAGGAATCATTTTCCTGCAGTCCCAAGGCTATCAGTGGTTAGTACCCAAAGACTTACAATTACATAGGGGTGAGAGTTGAACCATCTTCTCCTTCCCCTCCCTGACACTGAGGTGGCTCTCCCGGGCCTTTGGTAAATTTGCCTCCCTGAGGAAAAGAGGGTCATCCTGATGGAGGTATAGTGGGCAAACACATCTTCACGTCCTGATGAGAGCCCTCTGAAGTTCCATGAACAGTTTTAATTTTAAGAGTTTTGCTTTGCATTCTGCATTTGGCTTAGCTATTGTGTTGGTAAAGTAATTACGTATTATCTCACCCTTGGCTTTCAGTCTGGAGTTATCATGCTGAGCAAGTCCTTGGGAACATCTTTAGCAGGATAACTGTTTATAGCTTTGCTAGAGCTGGAGCATTCTGTGGGACCTCATTTCTCTACTCTGAGACCATCTCTTACTTCTATGCTCCTTGCTGTAGAGCCAGAAAGCTCTTACGGAGACTTCTTTAGAGGGAGGGGGAAGAAAGTGCACACTGGCTGGAAACTGAAGAAAAGAAATATGAGAAGGATGGATGCAAAAGAAAGTAGTGCCCAGTTTCTTGTAGGAACATGGAGCCATGCAATTACAGTCTGGCCAGAAGGAAGGTAGCATGTACATATATAAAATCATTAAAGCATTTTAATTATGTTTACTACTTTTTAGGACACACTGTACCGGTTTGCAAAACTTGGCCTTCCTGTCTCAGATCTCTCACTCTCCCTTTGTCAAAAAACTCTCTACAACCTGCCTTTTTGTGCTCATTCAGGAAAGGCTGCCAGGCTGCCGGTTTGCTTTGCCCACTGCTTCCCAGAGGGACCTCAGTACTGGCTTCTGCCCCAGTATGATGTTGGAATTACATCTCCAGTAGACGGTAGCATCCCACGAGCCTGCCAGACAGCATTTTGCAATGGAGAATAACTTCTGTCTCTTGATTGCTTCACATCGTACCACAGTTTTCCTGGTTACCAGTGGTATAACATAGCAGTCATCTTTCACTTAAACAGCAGTGAGAGCGTGCTGTCAAAACCAGGCAGGCATCTGTGATCAAAATGCAGCCCTCGCTCATAAATCAGAGTTGCCTGCTGACCACACATGAAAGCATGAAAGCTCCAGGATCCTGACTGGCTGCCCGGCTCATGAGAAGATGGTATTTCAAGGTGTGGTTGTTAATCTATGAGCCTCAGAAGGCCTGGAGAGATGACATCTCCTCTGCCACCCTGCTGCAGTTTTGACAAACAAGGGTATGTGAGTGAGCACTACGTTACTACACACCTGTGTGAGTACTTGGCAGATATTTCCCAGGCAGGAGGCAGGACAAGTTAAATTTTGTGCTGACCCTACCCCTTCTCTCGGCTCACATCTGGGATGTATAGGGCACTTTGCAAAACATTTATTTCTCAAGTTTTGCATGTGTGCAGATCTCCTAACAGCTGTGATGGCTATTTTGCTTTCTCCTGGTTTTGATTACAAATACTTTAAAAATAAAGAAAATAAAGTGGTGCGTGTTTTATTGTCTATCAGGTGGCCAGAAAAACCAAGTTATTCCTAATATACTGGCATATCCAGAATAAATAAATGGCAATGAGTACTTGAGTGGAAGTCGGACATTTCCTTATCAGTCGTGCCTTTGTAACATTATTGTAAGTGATAATATTGATATCCTCCTACATAGCAGGATTTGTCTGACAGTGCTCTTGGGTTTTGTAACAATAAAAAAAAGACTTGGATGTTAATCTCAAGCACAGATGAACTTTTATCTGGGCTTTGTTTTGACATTACAGTGCAGGTAACAGTGTGTCCCTAGCATCATTTCTGCAACTAAATCAGCCTATAGCCGCTTCTTCATTGATCCGAGGGGAAAATGGTAGGGACCATGGGAGGTATTCTGGCCTCACCTGAGGCATGGCTAGCTTCAGAAACTGGACGGTACTGTGCTCATGTGTCAACCATTGAGATGCTTTAGCTGGGCTCCAAGGAAGCGGCCACCAGTGCTTGAGAGGATCCCAAGGGAATACAAAATATTGTCCTGAGTTCTCTATTCAGTGAGGAGACAGGCTGATGGGGAGGGAGCTGGGACTGGGGATAGATCTGTTTGCCCTTCATGTAAAAGTCATTCATAAGGTAAATGCTTATGGCAGCATTAAAGCTTTGAGCATCCAAGCGATGTCTAGGGCTGATATAAGCACCCCAGTATACAGATGTATAATCATGTCTCTTACCCATACATGAGAGGCAGATACTAAAGTTCAGCAGCTCCAAATCGGAGTTGACACGTTGAACAAAGATTCAGGCAGGCAGCACTGCTGAGTAAGGGGTTGTCTCTGAAATCTCACCTTTCTTTGGGTTCAGATTTGTGGATGAGGCTGAGCATCTTCATTTCCTGTAGTCCCTGAGAGTATGGAGACAGGCGTTTTAACACAGTACGGGTTACAAAACACCCCCAAGAAGCAGGAGATGTAAACTTCAGAATGCCTGGGGGTTTTGAACCCACAGCTCCCGCATCATATGGCACACTCTGTTGGGGGGAGGTGGCCTAGGATGCTGGGACCAGACCAGGATTAAATAATAAGGAACCCAAGAATGCAGACCAGCAATGGACTGGAGAGAGGTGGGATTTCTCAGGAAAGGAGAGTCCAGGAACTGCTTCTCAGTTGGTATAGAAGAGCCTGTGCATAAGCAGTACCTGGGAGCTGTATGAAGGACAGTCACGGTGCTCTGCCTGCTGTCACACTGCCTGCAGAGAGCTCTGCTGCTGGGAACTGAGCAAGTGAGCAGCTCCTCCTGGCACATGCTCCACCTTGCCCAGAGGTGGCTGGAGGTTTCTGCCCCATGCGGCCTTCTGCTCTGTACACAGAGAACCCTGCAGACTAGCTCTGTGTGACTGCACATAGATAGTGGGCGTATTTTTGAGACATTGCAGTAAATAAAGCCAAGTGAAAATTATCCTACCCTTCAAAAGCAAGTAGGTAAGCACAAAAGGTTTAGGTGGGTGTTAGCAGGACCACTGGTGAGCAAGTGTTGAAACTTGCTGACAGATATAGAGAATTTATCTGAAACACGTGCAGTGAGAGCATCCCCATCCTAGGGCAAGCTGGGTCACCCTTCATGGTATGTTCACTTCTAACGAGCTGCTATGGGTGTTTTTTTACAAAGGCTAGCAGATCGATAGGTTACCTGCAGCAATGGCTTGCATCTATCTGTGGTACTATCTGTAACACGTGTAACACATTTAATGTGTTCATACGTGTTTATAACAGACAATAATCATCACATAAGCTTCTATAAGCTACAAGTGCACAGGGCGCTAGCACGTTTCAGCGCAGCCTAATGTGGAGTGCCATCATCAGTTTAAGTCATGTTCACACTTCTCGCGTGTGTTATCTGTATTACGGGTCAGGTCTTCAGGGCTTCAGTCCTCACAAGGCAAAAGAAATGTCTAATTTTCTGAGGTTTTAAAGATTATATAAAGGGTCACCTTGGCTTCTCTGCAGAGACTGTATCCCATTATTCCTGAGTCTGTTTTGAATTACTTTTCTTATACTGTAGGGAGGAAACTCTCACAAAATAAAAAGGGATTTTTATAAAATGTCTGTGCAGTGAAATACAGGTGCATTTATTGATAACATTGTTATAGCCTTGATAGTTTAGGGACCTAGACAAGCCATGTTTAATAGACAAGCAATACTTTTTTATTGAGTCGACTTTCCGGTCTTTATATCTTTTTCTGTAGTTGGAAAAGAGGATCAGTTCACAAGGCAGGCACACAAGCCTTTATCCAGGTCCCTGCTTCCTTTGCTCCTCTGGTCTGGACACATGCCAGGGCATGCTTCCAGGAGCCTGGGTGTATGCTGCAGTCATGTCTACAGCACAGCATTGCTTTTCACCCGCACCTGCTCAGCAGCCTCACAAGGAACTGTCCCGTGTTTTAAAAAAGGATGTGGTGGAGTGTTTCCACCAAACTGTACCTTGACAGTGGAGGACAGGCCAGCTGGGGTCCACGGGCAATGGCGAGGGACCGTCCCCAGTGCCCTCCTCAGCGTGGCACCGTCCTGCAGCACCCAGGCAGAAGAGCTGAGCAAGGATGGGGATGTTGAAGAGCTGGGCACAGCCCAGCAATGCCTGTCCCCGGCTGCATGCCGCTGGTGGAAACACAACCACACCTTCCGGATGGTCTGGCAGCCCTGAGAGCACTGGCCCCTCCCTGAACGGGACTGCCCCAGCTCAGCAGTCCCAGCACACCCCAGCAGGAGCCAGCACTGCCAAGAGTCCAGAAGGGCCTTGTGTTAATGTTACTCTGCAGCACAGCAGCAGCAAGTAGCTCACCTATATATGTGAACTACAGCACACTAATAGCAGCATTTCATTTAGGTGTGTGAGAAGATGTGCAAATGCTGTCCTGCTTCTGGACTTGCTGGTTTTGGCTCTAGAGAGAGGCAGCCATTTACCACATTTACCACCGCGGAGAGAGGGGCAAGTCAAAAATAAGTGTCAGGTGTTGTTTAAAGTACCACCATTGTGCACATGGTGTGGTTAGAGTGGCCTCAGCCCACACTGGGTGCTACTGCAGCAGCAAGCTCAGCATTGTCATTGTTGCTGAGCATGTCTGCACCCCTGTAAGCCACAGTTTCCACATAGCCCAGGTCACAGCTGTCATAACGTGGAGATCAAAGCTGAACACACTCAAGAAGCGCTTCCAATGGTTTGCAGATAAACCACTCTCAGAGAGGATTAAGAGAGACAATTGTAACTTGTATTATATGAGCCGGGAGCTGACTTGGTTTGAAAAAGTTTGTCAGTGGGTAACTTCCCACCACAGACTGCTGTCAGCTTGTGTAATGCTGAGTCTGATCATGCAGAGGTAGCTTGACAGGTCTGTGCAATGTTATTTTTCAACTCATTAGTCAATGTTGCAGCTGAATCCATCAAACCAAAGGTGATTTTACTGCCTTTTGGATAAGCAAGTCAGTGTTTATTCAAAAGGCAGGCTCTTCAGTACGGCTGCTATCAGGCTTTTCACTGAGTCAGACTCAAAAATGAAATGTTTCTTCTCACCAGACTGGAAAGGGCAGAGTCAGTATTTCCCCTGAGGATCTCAGGAGAGCTCCGCTCCAGGAGGTTGCTTCATTATGGCACTGCAAACAGATTCCAAGGCACGCATGTCCGTGTATGTGCGTGCCTGTATGCCCACACACACAGGTCAGATTTTGCTCTTATCCTTCCAATACACTTCCTAAACAAAACGAGTATTTAGGGAACGATTCTACACTTTTTGGAAATTTCAGCATCGACGTACGAAGACACGAGCAAGTTGAAATATGCACCTGTTGTCACTTCTTCATTACCTAAAGTGTTAAGTGTTCTCTTTGCCAGGCTGTCAGAAGTAGCATTAATAACAATCTCTTGCCTTGTGGGCTGAGCTGGGGCAGGCTTTTGTTGCATTAGTTAGTAAGAAAATGCCTTGAGTAGTTGATGATCTAAAGCAAAATAGGAATGAAAAGTCCCTATTTTCCAGATATTCAGTTGTGGTTTAGACACACAGAAAATGAAATCCTATCTGTGCTGAAGTCAGTGCTGAAGCCTCAGTAGGACTGCAGGTTTTATCCCAGCTGCTGAAACAAAACATGAAAAAATGTTAAGGACCTGGACAATTATCTCCTTAAAAAAGCTTGACAGAAATCTGCACAGAGGCTGGCATTGAAGGTGTTTCTTGGGTCCCATATTTGTATATTTAAACCCTGAATACCTTTCAGTTGCTAAGTCCTAATGCTAAAAAATATAAGGGGCAATAAAAGACTGGCCATGACATTGGGCTGAGCTATGAAATGAAAAAAGCTCAGTTGCTGGTTCTTTGATAAACTGTTCTAAGCAAGTGACAAAAGCCTGGTCTTTACAAAGGAGAGCAGTACCTCATGCTGTGCTGTGATGAAATGTTTGCAAGCCCTGTGCCATTCCACTGCTTTCAATACTGCTTGTCTATCAACCCATCGCTTTCAGAGTGCTGTGGCTGGTGCCATCCCTCTCCTGTCTCCAGATGGCTGCAGGATAGATGTTCGTGTGGGAGTCAGTGATTTCAGCTTCCTAGAGAGTTTATGTAGAAAGATAGGCGTGTCTGAGGCACAGCACATCTCATCCAAAGGTTGGCAGTGAAAGTGAGGGGATTTCATGATAGCGAGCTGGAAAAGCATAAGGCTTAGGGATTGAAATGAAGTAAAAGAGGGACAAATGAAGACCCAGGGGAAGGGACTCACTAAGCCATGACAAGACTCACAAGGCACCAACTGGACCTCTTCCAGCTCCTGTTCTCTCCTCATGAAGAGAGCTATATAAACTCACGCACACACGTAAGGAATGCTCCTTCATATAGGCCAGCTGCAAATGTCTTGCCTGCATTGGATTATATTTTGAGGTCTGTTTTAAAGGAAGGCTGTATGTGAGAGGGGATGGTTGGAAAAAGTTTGACCTTTCACCAGAGTCCAGCCCCAACACAAACTGAAAGGGCTGCCATTTGACTACTCTCTAATTGTTTTCAGGAGACATAATGAGACAAAACTTACCAGCAATAAAAAAATAGAAAGGCAGAGGTGAAGGTGCTTGTCGGCTGGACTAGGGAGAGGCAGCTGTTGGTTATAAAATGGCTGCTTTGGGTCTTCATCTTGCCAAATTTGGAGAGAAATCATAGAGCATGCAGAGAAAATAGTCTTGTACTTCAAAGAATGAAGCAGAAAGTACTCTCAGGTTATGATCTCCTTTAAAGCATTTTCTGCAACTTTACAACTGAAGTATGCCGCTTACAAGTGGAAAGGTAAAATCAAACTTTTTTCAAAAATTATCCATGGTTGCTGGCTTTTTGGTTGCATTAACTTCCACATTGATAACACAGATAAATCCATCACAGTCCATCAAGAAAATTATTGCTTACCTCCAGCCTATTCTTAATCAATCTCTTCAGTTTCCCAAACATGAGACTGGACTCCCAGCTGTAAGATCTGTTACAGGCTGATGCCCTTATTAAAAAGCCAAACTGCAATTTAATTTGCCCAAAATGTCTGAAAAATCCAGTTCAAGTCCTACTATATAACATGTCAAAGCCCCAAATAATACCCTGTTCCCCAAATTAAAACAACAACAACAACAAACAACAAGCAAACGATCAAGCAGGACGATTTTAGTTTTTTGTATGATGGTCACTACTGAAGACAATTTTTATCAGCAATCTGTAGTACCCTAAATTTATTTTTCACCACTCAAGTCCATAACTTTTTATTGCATATGACATGCTGACTCAAGGCATGTCACTGTTCAACATAAAGCTTGCTCTGTCTTATTAGCTCTGCAGCCCATAGGCAAAGCATTCAGCGTGATGGACACCATGTGGCACAGAAATGTTCCGAATGAACAGAAACATCAGGAGGTGCATTCTTCTGCTCAGAATGAGTCTTAACAACAGCTGTTCACAGTTTCATGATAAACTTCTTCCAGTTTGGGGCAATTATAGCACCCCCTCCCCCACACATACACACCGTTGTTGTGCTGTTATCTGTTGATGTCTATTTAGAAGCTGAGAGGAGTGATCTTAACACAGTTTGTCTTAAAATAATATATTTATCTTAAAACATATGTTTGGTGGGAGCATGTATTAAATTAAGGCCAATGCAAAATAGTTACAGATTTCTTTTTGTAGGAAAAGAAGTACTCACCTTATCTGCAGATCAGCCACAGTCAACCAAATCAAAATTTGACAGAAGTTAGAATGCCATATCCATGTTATAAAAGATGATACCAGAAATATGGATAATTTCTTTTGATCTTGGACAGAAAAAAAGTTTAAAATCTCTGTGCTCTGAAATCCACATTAAGGCTTTTGAATACCAAATATTCCAGTAGAAGAGAATTTTTTGCTATAAAGTGTTAGCGAAAAACAACTCAACCTCCACCACCATCAGCTCTCGGACTCTCCATTAATGTGAACTTAATAAGGTCACAGCAGTGAAGGCACTTTTGCTCTAGGGGCTGCTACCTGTTACCTCGTTATACACAAGCCAAAATACACTTGATGACTCTGTGTAGACTCTAATGAGAAATGTGCTGCTCATTTTTTGTGACCCTCTACAATGTTATTAATTCTTCTGTCCTCGCAGCGGCTCCGTAATATACATATGGATTTGAGATATGTGCGCTGAATGTGAAAGCAGCATTGTTTTCACATGGAGTACAGTTGTGGGGATATTTAAACAAGAACAGGCTGCTCCAAACAGAAAACATACTGAAAGAATCAGCTCTAAAACCAATATGAGACAGAAAAGTGTATCTTAATATAAAGAGACATTGTTTATAATTTGTATGGCTAAAAAGAGAATGGAGAGCAACATCTGTGTCCTCTTTGCTAATTTTGTTTTACAAATGCACTCCAGCAGGACACACCACAAAAGGATCTTGTGGGATAAGAACTGGTGCAGATTTAAAGAAGAACAGACAAACACTCTTCCATAATTGCAAGGTAGAAAGAAGGTAAAGAGGTAAGTTCTTCCCTATAATTATCCACAAGCTTTCTGTCATTCCAATAAAGCTTTTTATTGCTTATATACATGTTATTTACACACAAAAAAAATTATTAAGGCATCAGATATTGTGAGAGACTAGATTGCTAATGGTTAATGGCTCAAATGATCAGTAGGGTGCTTTGATGCACAAAGTAACCACGCAGGTGCAGAGGGGTGCATACCCCCACCAGAGGCTACAGCTGGGTGTTGAAAAAGATAAGGGAAGAGGCTGATAAGAGGCAAATCCTTCGAAGTGAGGTAGTGCTTTTTATCTTGCCAAAGTCCTTACACATGTGGCTCAGCTGTGAAAACACCCCTCTGAAGAAGTACCAGGACATTCATCCCTTCTGGTAGGCCATAACTGACTCAACTACATGTAAGAGGCAACTGTGGTGTCTTAGAAGGTGTCAGAGACTCCTGAAGTGTCCCATGAGTCACAATATCACATCATCCAGTGTAAAACTCCCTAGGGGAGGTAGTTGGGTATTCCCCCTGAGCCTGAACATAGTATAAACCCACCAGACTTTGTGTTTTGTGGGTTTCCCCCACCTCTGATGGATCAAGACTGTGACCATCGCTTCAACCAATGCAGTCTGGTTGTGTCATCCACGGGTGGTGACTATGTATCTTTCCACTTCTATCCTTACTTTCTTTTCCTTTATGTGTTTCCTTAAGTGTTATTTCATGCTTATATATTGTTAGATTTCTAACCAAAATGGCTACATTCTAAAATTTGCCAAGAACCTTGTTCTACCTTAGTGTCCTGAAGTTTGTAAGTACAAGTTTGTTAACGGACTTCCTGAGAATTTTGTTGTTTCTCTTACACGCCACACAGAGTAAATCGAACAACCTTCCTCTAAACCCATCCAGCAGCCAGGAAAAAACAGATATATCACGCAAGCTGCTCAGTGCTAGCTGAAATCAGACTGTTCTTAATATACTAATAAAGACATATTCCTGAAGAGTCCTAGTACAGTAGATGGGAAGCTTATCTAGCTGAGTTTCCTGCCTTTGAGAGTGCCCAGCAATGAACAGCAAGGGATGGTGAAAAACACTGAAGGAGCAAAGGTGGCCACTGCACTGCCAGAACCTAGCCCCTCCCAGCACTGAAACCAGGCATGGCCATGGCAAGAAGAGCTCAAGATTACTTTGCTTTCCCAGATGGGAGATCATCACAAAACAAGCAAAGTGAAAACTTCAGGTGAGGATGCACTGCTGGAAACCAGTCAATGGCTCATGGGCCATTTTTGTTGCTCAGTGGCCCCCACAGAGACATTCACATGGGCAGGCAGTGGCACAGACAATATTATATCAGTGGATTTCAGTTCCCTGTTGGGATTACCCTGGCTGATCTCATTCCTTTGTGATGGTGGCTTGGCACATCCGCAAGGGATAGACAGAAATGGAAAATTCAGATGAAAGGAGGTGATGGCAGAATAAAGCTGCCCAAGCCCAGTATCCAGTACCCTAATCCTAATCAGACAGACCTACTTCACAATTAAACAAAAGATGGTTCCCATGTCTGAAACCAGCCTTCATTCAGTACTGCGATGTTGCATAGTTCAACAATAAAACTAAACATGAAGCCTCACACTCTCCCTGATCCTATCCTTTTCTCTTTGTGTAAACTCCAGTCTTCATTATGGTCTGAATCATCTTCCATGCCTGGACGAATTACTTAACAACCTGCACTTTTCCCTTGTGCGTCTTCTAGATGTGTAGCAAATGTACTTTTCTGCCCCTTTGTCCCAAGCCTTCATTCTGTCCCGGTACAGAGGACTAGGTCTCAACCAATTGGCCAGTAAGTGTTTTTGTTTACGAGCACAAGCTCCATCTTAGCCCTCTAAGCCCCATTATAAAAGTGGATCTCCTTTCACGCCCAAACCATAGCACTTCTCCCTGACTCCCTGCCAGGTCACACCGCTACCACACAGCAGGGTCCTGCAGCCATCATGGACTCAAACAAACCCACCTCTTTAGCTCTGCCAGTGCCATCCATACCCTGACCCTCCTCTGCCAACATACTCCAGAAGCCACCCTAGTCCAGTGACTCATCTGGACTAGGACCTTCAATCTGCAGCCACTGCCAAGAGAGCCAGCCCAGCGTGGAGCCTGAGCCAGCAGCTGCCCCTTACTCTGCTCAGTGAACTGGGCTGGGCCTCCCTCCTGAGCTGGCTGATGGATGGGCATTGTGGTCTGCTCAGAGAAGTCTGCTGTGCTCTGATTGTAGGGAATCGAGTGCCATGTCGGCATGTGTGTGCAAGCTCCAGGAGCACAGAAGGGAGATCTGAGCACCATGATCCCCTTTACTGACTTCTCTTTATAGTTAAGACATGTTAGTAATATTCTTAACTGGAAGCCATGGGACTTCTCCCTCCCTCCTCCCCAGTATCAACAAATAGCTCATGGCACTGAAGTTAAACAAAAGCTTTGCCTTTGCTTTCCCTGTTACTGCAGTAAATCACGCTGTCGCGTTGCCATAGAAACGGCAGATATCACAAATATCACTACATCGTGGCATCAGAGCAGCTTCAACAGCCAGGTCTTCATTCTGAGGCCAGTCCTCTTATGCCTCACCCAGCCCTGTGTTTCCAACTCTTCTACAACATGCTGCGATTTTTTGATGAAAAAATAGAAATTTAAATTTTATTCTTGAGAATGGAGAGTTTTATCAACGAGGATTGGTTGTAAAAACCCCACACTTTTGTTAGCTCTCAAATACTTGGACAGAGTCGGACAACAGACTATGGAGAGCTGAGACTTTGGTGATATAAATGGTTAAGTTCAGTCACATTTGAAAGACAGTGAAGAGAAAACTAATTAATTGCAAGTTGATTTGAAATAATCTGTAAACAGCTTTGGCAGAGAGGACGGAGAGGTTTTTTCCTCAAATATTTATGAACCTAGATATACAGATGGGTAGTGGGTGAGATTTTTAAGAGACATGCTATGCTAATCTATATTCATCGGGGATTTTTGCATTTTCTATTGCAGAATTGGAAAGCATTAGACCCTTTCCCTCAAATCCTCCAGCTCCCCTATGGAAAAATATCTATTACTTTCATTGAAAACCCATTGTAACTTCAGTATTGTCCAAATAAAGGACATTGAGCTGTGTTTTAAATAAAATGAGCAGGTTGCTCTGCTCTAGTGTAATGAAAAATATGTGTTGAGATAGGCTTGAAATCTCACCAATTTTCACTTACAGGAAAGGTTTGCAGTCACGTCAGTACGTGTTTCATGCACTGAGTAGAAAAGACTTTTAACTTTTTCTTTTTTTCAGGGAACAGTAACATGAGTTTTCAAAGACACTGGGTTTTTTATTACTAAAATGCCTGTCTTTTATTTCATTTATTCTGCTTTTGCTAGCCACATGGTTAAAGTTAGGAAAACAAACAGCAGATACTTTCCAGTGAGGAATGTTTACATTAGGTCTAGCTTATCTGTGCAAAGAATAATCTATGAACTCTCCCTGGCCTTTTGGATAAGCAAACATAAACCTCGTTTCCCTTTATTGTCCACTCCACGTAATAACTAGCCTTTTCAGAGGGCTTCACAGAGGTTATTCAGTCCAGGATGGCTCCTGGGGATTTCCTTTAATGACTAAAGGGATCACTGTGTGTGTTACTGAGCAGTGATATTGCAGTTGTGATGGTCTAAGGATAAAGTACACAATTTTGTAGGGAGAGGTATCAGCTTGTATCAAGACCAATCAATATAGCTGGAAAAAGAGAAGTCTTCAAGCAAGAGTTTTTCCTTGTATCTGTGGAGGTAAACTGATATGTTCCACAGGTTCATGTATCCAAACACACAATCCCATCTCTTTTTTGTGAGCATTCATACAAATCCTCTGTGAGCTAAACCAGCTCAGGGAACTGGTAGAGAACTAATCCAGCAGAAAGCAGTGGATTTTTTGGGGTGGGTCAGCAACCTGATTTGGCTCCTTGCGCAGTGGCACTCGGTGCCATTGGTACAGAAGCAAGGGAGAAGATGAAAAAAAGAGACAGGATGCCCTTTTTGGTGACGTTAAGATGTATTATTGCTGCAGTTGTCTCATTTCATGGTGGTAAGGCTCTGGTTTGGACATTTCAAAGGGTTTCTTTTAACTCTGCTCACATGACATTCTTCAAAAAACAGCAATCAGCCTAACCAGCATAAGGGTACACTTAAGCTTTCAATAGCAATCAAGAGGTAGATGATGCTGTTAACATCTTTCATCAGAGCCTTTGCAGCCCTTCCCGCGGCCCCTGCTCTTTCTTGCAGGTAGGCACTGAGACCGCGGCTCTCTCAGGGCACTCACAGAGCCAGTGCCAACACCAGCCTGAGTAAGATTCCTTGCTATCGGTCATGCCCCTATCTCTGTAAAGACATGCAACGTGAAATAGCTTGAGCATCATATTCTTACTGTAAGGGCCTCTTCCCTAGAACACCAAAGTTATTGAAACTGCTCACGCTAATTTAAGTGAGATTTGGATCTGATGTCCCACAGGTTGGCATTCAAAGCATGCTGAGAAATCTTGTCCTGCTCTAGAGATTATAAGATTTAAAAGACAAGGTAAAGCTATCAAATCTAAGCTGGAGGCTAAAACATGGCAAAGGGCTTCATTTATTATTTTTATTATAGATTGTGGTATGAACCTTCACTGGAGTAATTAGATAATTTGTTTTAAGGAGATGTACAGTTTTGATACAAAAAGTACAAGGATGAAGTATTTGCCACACTTATTCAGTTATTGACTCAAACTGTAAAAAATTAATGATATTTTCTGCTTAAATTTGTGCAGACTGGTAACATATGTTTTGACAAAGCTGGCTAATAACTGTGTACTTTTAAGAGAAGTATTTTTGAAGGAAATAAAGTTATGAGCTAAGAGACGTAGAGCTTGTGTATAGTTGTAAGGTCTCCTGTTTCATTCAATCCATAAAACCACACTATGTTTTAGAGTCTCCCACATGAACAGAACATGAACACGAGCTGACTGGACTGAGGTGCTTGACTGTGTTATGAGCATGAACTGCCTCACCCTTATCTCATTTTTTGGCTGCTTTCACCTGCTGCAAACTTCATGGTGGTTCCTTTGAAAGCTGCTCTGTTCCAGTGACTCACTTGGAAATTATGGATGTTAGTGCCTGAATGTTCTGTTATGAAAGAGAGAAAAATACAGATGCCTCACTTTTCTCTAATTTAAGTAGATTAACACAGTTAGTATCAGCAGTCAAGACTATTTTCCAGTAAAGGCATGACTCCAGGATTTTACCTTCATCTTTCTCTGTCAGAAAACTTCCAGAGAAATCTCTTCCCTAGGAAATCTTTTTTTTTTGTTCACTCAGGTTTCTGATGGGAGCTTTGAATTATACAGAGACAGGCTGCTGTCTTCCTGGGCAAGAAGAAGCTGTTATGTTCAGAGAGAAGTGGCAGCAGCACAGATTTCTTGTGTAGCCTGTGAATGGATCAGCCATGCAGCCTGCTAGGGAGCTCAGCTCCCTCTGATGGCTCTTGCATGGGTGTAGTCACACCCAGACCAGACCGACCCATCAATCACAGATGCTGTGTGCTCCCATGCTGCAAGATATAGGACATTTCCACCAAATTTTAGTCCTAGTGAAAGGCCAGCTCTTGCTGGCCAGAGTGAGGCAGCAGGACAAATGAGTGGCAGTATCAATGTGCTGTGTCCCTCCAAAGGCAGGGGTATGTTACATAAAAATCAGGCCAGCCCTACAAAGCAAACAGTACCTCATACTATAGAGGAAGGCAACTCTTCTCCCCCAAGTCATTGACAATCTGAGGTGAAAGCAAATTTCTCATCCCAGATCATAATGTTGGAGAATTTGGTAAATGAGCAAAACCAGGCTTCTGAGATACAGCAAAATACCTGCACTGAAACACGGCACCAAAGCATCACCAGTCTCCAGGGGAGGAAACCCTGCTCCTCTTCCTGCAGAAAAATTCTGTAATTAGAGAGTGAAAATATTCTCCTTGATTCCCATCTTTTTTAGAGGCCACCCTTAAGTATTAAAAGGGTGTCTCTCCAATTTGTCTCTCCTGAGAGCCTTCCATTCTCCAGGTTGAACAACCCCAACCCCTTCAGCTGGTCCTCGCAGGGGAGGTGCTTCAGCCCTCTGATCATCTTTCTGACCTCCACTGGGTTCACTGCAACAGGTCCACACCCTTCTTGTGCTGGGGGCCCCACATCTGAACACAGGACTCCAGGTGGGGTCTCACCAGAGCAGGTGAGGAGAATCCCCTCCCTCGACCTGCTGGCCATGAAGCTTTTCAGGCAGCCCCGACATGTTTCTGCCAGCATTCATCCTGCCATTCTGATTTCTCTCTCATTTACTGAGCAAATATCTGAGAAACCTAAGTTAGGTTTCAGGGTTCACATCTTGGGTTCAAGTCTTGCAGGCCACCTGCAAGAAACATGATATCCCAAAAAGCCTGCTACGTGCCAGGTCCTTGCAATGCAGCAACACCAAGGTCTCAAACACCCTGCATAGGAGAGGGCTTTCAAGCTTTCCACTCTTCAGTGGAAAACATCTTGTAGTATTTCCTGGGTCTTCTCCTGTTGCCTTTTGCATTAGCAGGTGCCTTGACCAGGCCTTTCAGAAAGAGCTCAGAGCCATATTGAAGACTAAGAAGAGAAAGGATGTTCTCTGGAGGGCTTGCTATGCATGACGGCCATAATCTTCACCATAACTGGCAGCACCTGGAAAGGAACCTTCATATGCCCAGAGTAAAACCAGGTCAATCAGGGATGCAGATTTGTTATCTTGCCTTGGCCCTAACTCATTATCGTACTCAGTTTTTCAGACCTTTCAGATTTTTTTCTGATCCGTGCTGGGAAATTGAACTACATCATCTCTTTTGGAAGGTCTCTACTGGGTCAAGGTTCTGGAGAGAGCATGTAGCAGTGGGATGCTCTGTGCGTCCTAAAGAAAAGCAAACAGTTTTCCAACTTGAGTGAATCACCACGCCAATTTCTGATACAGACCTCCCCAGCACTCCTAAATCTGTACACAATATGGAGGAGGTTGAATGTCACCTCAGAGGACTTCTCAGAATTAGCATTCTTGTACCAGAGAATTTTAAAAAAATACATTTTCCTATATTTAATGCCAAATTCTGTACCTTTGCTGAATTTTACAATTTAATCTTCTCTTGCACATCTTTTTCACCATTTCTGTGACTGAAAACTGCTTAATTACTTCTGTTGCAAGACCTTTTGCACCTAATTTCCTCACATTTTCTACAAAAATAAAATTTAAAGACCCTTAGGGAAAACTAATGCTTCCTAAGTAATAAAATATAGACATCCAGTGCTTTATTTCTTGTCCACCGATTCTCTTTAGGGTCTGCAGGCACTCCTAACACCAAGAAACTCGTTGCATTGCCTTCTGTAAATATGCTACCAAGTACTGCCACCACTCTCATCACACCACCACATATTGCTCTAGGCAATCACCACCATGGAAGAGTATCTGCTAGGATTCGGAGTCTCTCATGGTGACGTAATTCTTTTTTTCCCTTCTGCGTTTGAAGTTCACGCTTGCTTGCCTTAGTTTGTATGCCCAGGGGATTCAGTTTTCCATCTGTTGTTCTGGGGAGGATAATATTCTCAGTGACGCTGCACTACTTTGCTGTTGTTGGTTTCTTTCCCATGCACTGGGGAGAACATAAGATGAGCATTTTGCATGTGCTGTTCATTTAGACCATCGGTTGCTGGAGCAAAGACCAACAGAAGACAAAAATATCCATGTTCCTCTGCAGGGCACTGGAACACGCATTCTGAGATAGAGGAATAGTCCCAGAAACAGCTGTGGCACGAGGCTCTTCACAGGGCCCAGCTAACTCTGTCTTCTCCCTTGTCCCACAACAGTGACAAGCAGCAGCCAGTCCAAACTGAAAAAAGGTAGGTACCTGTTCTTTATCACTGCTTTGTTCTCTGGGCTGATTCAGGAGAAAAACGGAGGAAGCATCATCAAGCTGCTCATGTGGATGCGAATTTAGCAGGAGCAGGGCTTGGGTGAGGATCCAGATTTTCATCAAGAGCACAACGCTCCCACCAACTTAGTCCCACAGGTAACCCATGCAAAGGAAAAAATGGAAATTTCATCTCACTTTCTTCCTCTCTGTAAGCAACTGGATAAATTTAATTTCTCTCTTTTCCTGCTTCCTGCAGTGTCTTCTGATAGAAATACTTGCATTCTAAAAATCTTTGCTGGAACAAAATCTGCACATTAGTTCAGCTTGGACTGAAAAATTCTAAATAATGTTATTTGGATTCTCCTCAGTTACACTGGTTTGGCACCGGCTGTGCTGGAGTGATGTCAATCAAAGAGGAAAAGTCATCTCACTTTATTATTGCTCCATACTTGATTCTCTTTCTCTGCAGTTTATCCCTTTGCAATTATAAAGAGATCTGTCACATGATTATTAGGTAGCATAACTAAGTTCAGCAGCTAATCATCACTTAAATTTCTTTGTTATGAAATTCCATGCACAAAAGAGAAGGTATAGCAAAAGCAATAATAATTTGGAAAATATTGGAAAAAAGCAACAATAATTTGGAGAAGCAAATATTCCAGATTGGCATATTCATTAACAACTGTCTAATAGTCAAATTCTTGGCACATTTTTTTTGTAATTTTTCCCAGCAAGACACAGAAATTGGTAAAGCAATCACCAAAGCACATAAGCATATGTCTTAAGTAGATGCTTTAAGTTAATCATGTGGTCAAGTATTTTGCTGAACTGGGAACCCTATGTTACACAGGGACTGCTTCCAGAGGTCTGGCCCACTAAAAAGTACACACTGACAGACAAGGAAGTGTAGGGTTGACAAAAGGAAAAGCAAACTTGAAATTATATGATAACTACCTCTGCTTCAGATAAGAAACAGTCTTAGTGACAAACTGAAGCATGAATTTAAATAAAAAATAAAATTATTTAAATTATTTTACTAGTCAAGACCTATCCACAGCCTTGTACTCAGCCCATAAATGTGGAAGGACATCCATGAAAAACAGGCAGAGGCCACATGGATAGAAAGAGTGTAGAAACAGGCAAACGTGGTTTTTGGGAGATGAGGACAAATGACATGTCAAGGCCGATACCACTGGCAAACCATA